>PNEQ01002109.1:51859-81224 GCA_003012365.1 Medauroidea extradentata | reverse complement strand
CAGAATTGTATTTTCTAATTTTTGCAGTAGGCTTAACACTGATCTTGGACGAGTTAGGTTCAAGAGACGCCGACGAGTTGGGTTCAAAAGACACTGACAAGTTCGGTTCGAGAGTCACTGACTTATTAACTTTAACATCAAATACATTCTCTTCCTCTTCATCTGTAGGCCTATCTCGTTTTAACGATCCACTTTTCAATCAACGATCCATTTTCAATTACCGTACGCGTAATATAACTTTCCACGAAAAACAAAGCTTTACAAACATTTACTGTTTTACAAGACTGTCACTTGTCGGCTACATACAGGCAGCGCGCGCATTCTAAAGGCATACAGCAAAACTATTTACCCTTCTAGTTACAGTGACGACGCTAGAGTGTGCTAGCATTAGTTGCCGGATAAAGCCAGACACAAAAGTTAGCGTTCGCACTAAAGTGCTCAGAAAGCTGCAAAATCTGAAAAAAATGTTACTGTTTTTTTATTATAATTTTGCGGACCCCTCTGGCATGGCTTGCGGATCCCCAGGGGTCCGCGGACCACCAGTTGGGAACCACTGCAGAGCAAAGGTCTCAAAACTTATATTGACGAGGGTCACATTTGGTTCCAGGATAATGGCCGCGGGCCGAACTATACATATAGTTAAGCAAAATCATAAATCACATAGTTTAAAAGTAATTTTTACATTGTCTGTATTTTCTACTATTAGTTTGTGTTATTCCTTAAGAAAATACAGTACAATGTAAAAAAAAATAATTTTATTTTTTTTAATTTAAAGTCCAAGCTAATGTTACTACAAAATTGGTCTAGTAAAGCTTATTACTAATTTACATTAAGTATTCATTTTGGCATTGTAACACTTAATTAAAATTGGAGCTAAACTTTTTAATACGTTTATAAACTATTATTTTACTAGTAAGACATGTGATACTTTGTTTTTGTGACAGTGTATAACCTATCTGAGGTTCAAATTTTGTGTTTCTGATCGTCAGTAGGGACTGCAAAGGTTCGTCGGACAGTCGTGATCGTTAGATACTTTTCACATATTTCATTTAAAAATGTCTTTTCACACATATGTCTTGCCAAATATTGAAATAATACCCTAAACAAAGTTCTTTAAGTTCTTTTCTTTGAATTTGTCATTCATCGTGTTGATGGACTGCATGTCAATCACTTCCATATGTAGTTCAGGTGGAAGACTTTCAATGCTGCAATTGAAAGGGTTCTTAAGATAAGAATGTCTGATGCAAGAGAATCTAGGTCTGAAAATGAGTTTGGAACTGTGAATTCAAATATGTTATGGTTTCAACTGCAAATTCCGAAGGAAAAGGTGTTTCCGTTTTGTGACATTAAATTTCATAATACTTTAAATGGGCAAAGCATTTCTTGGTCAATTGCAACTGAAATAGAAGCAGTTTTTATGTGAAATACTGTATTTTCCATAATAAAAATCTGCAAAATTAAAAAAAAAAAAAACATTTTATATACTTGTAAGTCCCTGATTTACTTTGTCCTGATAAACATCGTGTTTTTTACGTAAATTAAGGACTTACAGGTATAAGCCAACGCTGTTTGAAATAAAAAACGGCACCTCGAACACGTTTGGTAACACTGGCCGGCCGGCTGTGACGTCAGCCGGGTAAACATCACATGCTATCAGGTGATATTGTGAGGTTACATGCTATAAGGTGATCCTCTGCTGTCCTATTCAGTTGCAAAACAGCACTGGCACATCTGACACATTTTAATAGCTGTAGCAGGGAAACGCTACATTTCCTATTCAAAATATTGTCTACTCAGTACCCTCTACTAGCACTAGAAGTTTGTGATATGAATTTCTGAACAACCTTTATATAATTAATCCCAAGGGTCAGGGATAGAAGGTTTGAAAAGTGGGGGGTTGGAACAAGGTTGTCTCAAGTTCTCAACACTGTTATTATTATTATTATTATTGTAATTTTTTTCATGGAAGTACAAGTCTGCGATGACTCGAAGAATTATTGAAATTAAATTTCAAAAAAGTAGACCTAATAGATAAATATTAAAACACGAAAAATTCCAGTTGCCCCCGTCTGCACTCACCTGACAAAAAAGTCAGGGGGGTACAATTTACCTATGTCCCCCCTAGTTCCGGTGCCCCTGATATTTTTCTAGATAAGCTAAAGAGCTATTGTGATGCCATTATTTGAGAAAGGAGCTAAGACATATATCTAATTATAGACCCATTTTTATGTCAATGTTTTTTAGAACATTATTGACAAAGCAATCTATGCAAGATTGATAACTCATTTAAATGCTAACAGTATTCTAGATTCTTTTCAGTTTGGCCATAGAAGTAAAATATCGGTAAATAACACTGCTTTTAAACTTGTTAATAATATACTAATTACTGTTAATCAACCTAACCATCAATTATCTTGTGCAATTTGGCAAAGTGTTTTGATTGTATGAATCATTTTAAATTGATAAATAAGTTAAAATGTTATGGTTTAAGGCTTATTTAATTACTGAGCTCATACCTCTCAAATAGGACACAAATTGAAACTGAACAGACCCTTATCTCCTATTAAAATTATTAGTGTCACAAGGATCTGGGCTTGGCCCTTTTTTTTTAATACATATAAATTATTTGTCTAAATAAATTGGATCTTATGTGTCAACACTCCTTTTTGTTGACAATACTAATCTATTGTTTGCAGAAAGAACTTTCATGAATCCTTGGAAAAAGTAACTGTTACATAAAATAAACTAAAGATGTGGTTCAAGGCTAGTAAACTGGCTGTAAACATGGCTAAAATAAACTTCAGTCAGTTTTTAATAAAAATGTAGATACAAATGCAGAGTTAAAATTAAATTTTTATGTAAAAACTTGTATAAATTAAGTTAACATAGCTCAAATTTTAGGTTTAACTGTTGACAGTCAGTTAAATATGGAAAAGAGAAGTATGTAAATTACTTCCTAAACTTAGTTATGCATGTTTTGCGTTTTGAAATATCATTAATACGTTGGATTATCACTAAATTCTTCTTTTGGTATTATCTTTTGGGGAAATTCAGTGGATAGTAAAATATTTTTTTTAATGAAGAAAGGGCAATAAGAATAATAGCTAGAATGAAAGAAACTCATTCGTGTTGGGAACTGTTTAAAAGTTACAATATTTGAATTCTTGCATGTCAGTGTATTTATACAGTTGTATGTTTTGTAATAGATAATGCTGATTCGTTTCCCAATAACTACAGTTCACAGTTACAATACACATAAAGTTACTTATTTACATAAGTCCAAGATTGAAAGGTATTTCAACATTGTGTCCTGTACTCTGCCACAGTTTTATATGACTAATTGCAAACATTTTTAAAACAAATTTATAATGGTAACAGCAGAATTTTTAAAGTTAAGCGAAAGTAATTCATTGTATACTGTTATTGAATTTTTGTGTTACGAGCATATAAAATTTTTTTAAAGAATTGCAACTATTTGTGAACTTTTCTACACTACTATTTACGACGTAGCTAAATATTTCTTTGCTACTCTTTTGTGTATAGTATTTTATTTATGTTGTAGTATTTGTTAATGATTTTATTTTATAAATTTTGTACCGAAATTGTTACTTGACATGTCCTATAGCCTGATTGGCAGTTGTCAGTTATATGGCTCTACAGGAATAAATCAAATCAAATCAAAGCAACACTGCTTTAACTTTGACATATTTCTTCTATAAATTTTAAGAATAGCTACTCATAGGATACTGGCCAAGCTATTGATTTTAGAGGCGTAGTCTATTAACAAAAGTGTTTCTGTAGTGGTTAGGAGTAGTCCTATGTAAACAAAATCTGTTAGATTAGGTACATTACCTTACCTTAACTAACCTAATCAAACCTGATGTTAACCTTAGGAAAACAATTTTGTAAGACTACTTTTTACCACTATAGAAACATTTTTCAACAGTAAACTGTACCTCCAAAATCAATAGTTTGGGCTACATACAATAAATAACTTTTCTTAATATATAAAATTTCTTCCACAAATTTTTAACTTATAAAAATTAAACCAGTAAAGAGTAAAACATAAAATTATTTCATTTGTGTTAGGTATCCTATAGATCTTTACTCCTCGTTTCATATTTTAGTGACTTCCACACCAGAGTTATTAAGTACCGAATTTGGGACATTTAAGATTTTTACACCATGTTAAATTTGAATGGTGCATCTCTAGGTGATAAATTTTTATTTACATATAGTGTGGATAGAGGTGTACTTGTGGAAAAAATTTGAGGTCCTAGACTTAACATCCTTCTCATAGCAAATTTTTTTGAAAATTAGTTTTGAACCAAAATATGCTCAGTTTTAGGTGGATATTGTTGTATACTGTAATTTCATGTAGCATTAAATGTTAAAATATACAAGAAAAGCTGCTTGTTTTAGCTACAAATTGGTTTTTGTTTCAAGTCTCTAATTTTGATACTTTCTCAGATACTTAGCTTTTCGTTTATGTTGGTGCTTTAAAAATGTTGCTCCCGCCATTTTTAAAAGAATATAGAAAAAATGCTGTACCTTTCTTTTCATATAATAATTTATGCTGTACAATTCAATATTAAGTTAAGTTATGCAAGTAAACTCATTTTACATATCACCTATGTTATTTTTAGTATCAAAAATGCTGAACAAAGAAAATGCATTCAACATTTTCCTTTGCTTGCAATTACATTATGTTTTTTGCTAAAATATTTTTCTGTTTTACAAACCTACATAGGCCTGTGCAATAAATTGATTTGAAATGAATGTTTGTTATACTTTAAGAATAATTAGCCAATTGATGAGCATGAGAAATGATTTAATGTTCGTGAAATTGCCAGTTTATTTGTCAAGGATACACAAGATTGATACATCTTGAATGGCAAAAATTAAATATTTAAATTGTGACTAAAAATGGCAGACACTTGGTCTGGAAGTAACAACAAGGTGCCTGGATCTCTGATCAAAGTAAATTATTTTTCAGCCTACAAAGTTCGATGTACTTAGTTCATTTGGTTCCTTGGATGTCACCAATAGCCTAGATTTTACACTCAACTTCATGTATGCCATTGTCATGTGTCTGTTAATATTGCTGGTTTACACACTTATAGCACCAACCACATGCATACAATGAACGACAACCTACACATTTTACAACTAAGGTACATTTACTACAGATTGTTACAATAAAATTAACCATCTCATTTACATATTTACTTGCACAATGTTCTTTCTCTTTAAGAAGGACTATGTGTTGGTCCCTTCTCTTTACCTTACCACGTGCTTCCGAGAATAACAATAGCAGCAGAGCATCTCTCTCCTCATCTAGCTGTCGTGGGTTCGTAGTGCAAATGAAGATGAGTGCTGTTCCAGTGAATAATTGTGACAGCTTTTATTTATTATCAGCTTATGCAATACCGTAGTAATACAGAAAAAGGTCCTCGCGGGGCAGTTGAGCAGGAAATATTACATCAAGGCCTGCGTGGTGTCTCGGCAGAAATCAAGAATAGTAATTAATAAAATTACTTATGCACAACTTGAAAGAGTTCCCGATCACGATTGGGGTGCTTCGAGCGAGAAAAGAAGAAAAAAAGCTTTCAGTAGAGCACATACAACACTAATTCGGGGCCACGTGGCATCCGTCGAGGATATGGCAGCCCTTCGCTCCCAGAATCAATGACCTTGAATTAATTGCACCAATTAATAAATCCAACAATTAGTGCCCAAGCACTACGACCGACGTGCTTACCATCATCCTCTCATGGAGACATCCCCCATGTACGCCCTTTCATCTTCCCTTACACAGAAAGGGAACGCACGTGCAATCGCTCACAAATCAGACACAACAATGGCCGAGAGCGTGGGTACGCTACCCCAGTGTCACCACCCCCCACTCCAAGAGCTTCGGGAACTCTTTTAACTTATTAATAATTTATTTGCGCTTACAGAACATAGGAAAAATTACACAACTGCCGGACATCACAAATTTAAAGGTCCTTGCTATTTAAACAAAATGGAAGATTACTTGACGTTACAATAATTATGAGAAACTAATTGGCGTGCGATGCAGAGTGAAACGAATTTCCGAGGCCAGCCATCTTTTCCTTGAAGTGCGTTACCACCCCCCAACCAACTCTCTCGCCGGCGCTGATCCATCGCCCCTACAATTGTCTAAGTACCAGCAAGAGCTTACTGAAATCGAAAATCGCGAGTAACATCTTAACCTGCGTGCTATGACAAAAAATGTGGGATTTAAACTGACAATTAAAAAGAGACCTCAAACATATTTCTGGGATAAAATTGACGTATTAGCCAGTTAACTGACCTCGTGGTTAGTAATAAAGAATTAATAATGAATATCACCTCGCATGCTAAGAAATCTTTTAAATTGTTACCATACATTACTAATATAGGTTTGCCAGTATGGTGATATAGTACAGAGCAGCAAAATAAGATTGGTTGTACCAATTGAAGTTAAGACTGCCATGCTTGGAGTTAAAACAAATAAAACAGTAAATAATTATAATTACTACTAATGAATTTTGTTCCTTTATTCTTCTTTCTTCTGTGGAGGACCTTTCTTAGATCCTTAGGTCTATAGTCTCCTTGTCTGATTTCATATTTAAAAATTAGAGATAAATATGACAAGTTTAACAAACAAAAACTTCCACGTGCTTATAGTTACACATACTGACTTATTTCTTAAAGTAAACACAAATACTTCAGGTTGCACTGATTCAGGGCAGCGTTATGTCTGTGAAGCTGGACAACGGTAGTCGATGATGTGACTGATCCTCACTGGGGTTGTTACCTTATACACGTAGGCTGGTTAAACTACAAGGCCTCAATATTTCAGGGGAGCTCAATCTTATTTACTGGCATATCGCCTGGTCACCTTAAGTTCCTACGTATTAAAAGAGAAATTTAATCATAAAAGTAGTAGTAAAAAATCATAGAACAAACAAAATAAAACAGAATAGATCTGGTCAGGCCAGTTACTTCACAACTATCACCCTACAAAATTTAATACTACTAAATTTGATTTTTTGCACTTTGGAGGACATGATAGTCGCCAGCCTTTTTGGCTTCAGCCTGATTAATTTTGAGAAGGTCTGTTTAATGCAGCTTGAAGGAGTTCCAAGCCCACTGTAACGTCTCTGATGCTGATCTTGCAGGAAGAGCACAATCTATATGTTTGTTTGGTTCCTTCAATAAGCAGAAATGCAAAAATTTGGGTTTTTCATGTCATCTGGCGAGGAGGTTGGCCAACACACTGGTGGGGCCTTTTCCCAAAACCTCATTTACTACTTCAATTCTCATGCTAGTGTGGTGGAACCCATTCTTCCTTGGGGCTCAATAGATTGGTCAAGGAGATTCTGGCAATGGAAAATTGATACCTGCCAACATATTGCATTCTTATCCTAAGCTATTGTATTCTTATCCTGAGCTATTGTATTCGTATCCTAAGCTATGTCAGATGAACCTGATTCATCTGGCACCACATTGCATCCATCCCTCCAAGGTCCACCTGGCCTAAACTGTTGGGACATTTTCTTAATGATTATTTTTTTTGTGTGTTGTTTTCTGTCATCTATTTTTTTTTTTTTTTTCAGAATAGTGCATTATAAGATTTGGTCTACCATCTACTGTTTGTATGTAGTATGTCACTGGGTCCTCCTTAGATGCAACTACTCTAGGAAACCAGTTTGGCCCAATCACATAGTTGTATATTTTTAGCACTGTGTTTTGTTCCTGAATGTTTTCAATTTTCATATGTCCTTGGCTACCACATCTTCTGCACTTAAATATGAATAGTACTATAATCTGGCAAAAAGTGGTTTGCAGCTTCCTACTCACTTGAAGTTCTGCTAGTGTTCTTTGTGTAATTATGCTTGGAGTTATGCACAGTGAAAACAACATTCTTTGTAGCCTTGTATTTGCTGAAATGTGTCAGTTTCCTATAGCAGCTTTCTAATATGTGAATTTGTTGGTTCCTGCTTACATCATTCAAGGTATCTTTGACTGTACCTAGGCACAGCTGCTCTGCTGCTCCTTCTCACTTCACTGTACATTAAACCATGTCAGTCATTTTGGAATGTGTGTACTTTAAGTTGCCGATTTGAAGACAAGTTACGATCCTGGAAAATGTATGTTACGCTAAACGTGCGGTATTCAAATGTTTCATTATAAAGAACAATGTTATCAGTTGAAGTAATGTTATTCAATCTTGAAGCATTTACATTTTACTTAATATCTCAAAAACTATGTCTCCTAAAATATGTGGGACAAATATTGTGGCTATAATATTATAAACAATAAAGATATTTACAAAATTTTATGTGCCTGATTATTTATATTGTTTTACATATCCAGTGCAAATAAATGCTCTGAATTAAAAACTTACAGATTACAATATTACCCATTGTTCCATTGCAAGAAACATGAAAAAATATTAATATTATTTTGAATGAAAATACCAGAATGTAGCAGTCTTGATGGCCGTATCGCTCGCTCTCCAAAGAGTGTCAGGTAGGTTTCAGCATATAAAATATTGTGGGTTCTATATTCATAAACATAAAATACACAGTCATTCTTCATCTGTGAAACCTCATGTCTTGAGGTTGACTCTGCATCTAGACACTCTAGTTCTCAATCGGTTAATTGTCTTCCGTACAACAAATGGCTGATAACATACTACAGCAGGTTCCATCTTGACTTTTCCCCAATGCTCTTCGAGTAGTGAATCTGTATATATAAAAATGAATCCCTATTTCCCTTGGTTGCACCATCACGCGTGAACGGCTGGACCGATTGCACTTTTTTTTTGTGTTTGTTATTGTCAGGAAAAGGTTCTTAATAAAAAAAAATTTGAAAAATTGCACGGAAAATTAGAAAATTTAAGAATACTAACAGCCATATACAGTGAACCCTCGATAACTCGGACTAAAAGGGGGGAGAAGCTGTCCGAGTTACGATTTGTCCGTGTTATCGAGGGGCGTCCGGGGAGGAGGGGTAATCAGTCATTAATCACAAGAAACGTGAGGAAACCAGTACGCTATCATTTCTACAAGCAAAAGAAGCGGCAATATATACTGTTTTGTACGTATCAATTTACAGGAGGGGGTAGTGGAGAAATTATCACTGTAACGGGAGAACTATAAAAGAAAGAATGTCAAACAACCTGGGCCGGCAGATTCTTTTTTATTTATTTTTTATGCTACTTCTGTCTGATCTTTTTTATCTGTGCTACAAGCGTGCACCAAGGCACCCTTCGACCACATAAAAGTTCTCACCCCTTCTCTCGTCTGGATGAGGATAGTCTATGCGTGCGTGTGTGTGTGTGTGTGAGATAAGCTAGGGTGGTAGAGCGCGAGCGGAAGTAGTCAAGGTCAACCAGTACAGTCTCAACAGCAATAAAAACACCGCACGTGACCACGCAACTCACGAGATGTTTGCGTAAAAAATTGCTCTACATCAGCATGTCACAACAAGTGTCTGCAGCCAGCTGCTAGTTTCCAACGAGAAATTGTTTTTTTCAAGGGTCTCTTTGTTAGAATACGAGGCCAGGAGCAACGTAAATCTCAGTCAACCTTTCCTCCTTTTTTTTTTATTTGGTTGAAGTCACGGCCGTGGTTGAAGTGATAATGTGCGCTTGTAGGCCTCCCTTCATTCTATCTTATCTTGGCTGCGTCGTCATATATCAGTGACGTCTTTACACACTTTTTACACTTAAAATAAATTTCGCAGATACCATCAACATTAACGGGAACTCAATAAAAGCCCATTCATTTTAACCATTTAACTTTTTCAAAAACGAGGCCCTCTAGAATGTGCGACCCGGGGCAAAAGCCTTTTTCTTCCCCTTCCCCTTTTTGATAATTTATTAAGCCCTGTTTTTTTTTCAATATCGCGCCGGCCTCTAGCGACTGTGCGAGAGGCCCTGGGTTCGATACCTTGCTCGGGCATGGATGTTGTGTTGTTGTTTCACCTCACTTCACCCTCATCAGCTTGTAAGACGTCGCTAGAAGGCCGTAAAACCCTCTCACCACCTTGCCTACATTGCAATGCAAACCAATGGCTTTAATTTTTTTTTTATTAATGTCCGGAACAAATTGTTTTGCAATCTTGAATTTATTGCACATATCAGAACAAAATAAATTTCTCTTTAGGTGCTATTGTGATGTGTAGTTACCGTCCAATTCACCAGCATCATACTGTATTGTTTATTTATGACGCACGTTAGTGTATGTCTCGCGCTGTGAAGAGGGAGGAAAGATAAAGAAGCGATGTCGCCTGCTGAGTTGCGTCTCTACTCGCGCGCTTGCCGAGTTGCATCTCTACTTGCGCGCCTCGCTAGCAACATTTAACCACACGGAACTTGCCACATATTTTACGGTGGGATTATTAAAGGCTACGTAGCGATGAGCAACTGCTTTTAAAGCTTAATACTGTTTTTAAATAAGGCGGACATAATTTTCTTATGATTTTTGACCAAAAAGTAATTTAATTAAAATTAATTTAGTTTTTTGAAATTCTGTCCGAGTTATCCGAAGTCCGGGACATCGAGGTCCGAGTTATCGAGGGTTCACTGTAATATTATTTCTAATTTAACCTTAGTGCTTTGGACAATATAAACATTTGACAAAGAGGATGTAAAAATCTGAATATCGTTTAAAACAAATGCTTCGATCAAAGTTATTTTATTGATAAAAAATAAATAAAGAAAATTGAATTTCTTAGTGAACATCACGGTTAGTTCAGAGCCATTACGCCTTGAGAATGCTATAATTTTGTCAAATGCTAAACATATCGAACATTGTTTTCCATAATTTTGTCTACATGCTTCCTGTCTAAATAATGACTACTGCAATCGAATTGTTATAATTAATAAAAAAAAGTGTGTTTATTATTCTAATGCTTTATGATGTACAATATTCTTAGTATATAAATAGTTTTTTTGGTATTCCGACACGGGAACAGGCGACATATAACTGGCCATGTGAAAAACATGGATTTTCAAGAAAACAAATGAAAAAGAAAACAAACACTTAGCTACTGCCCTTGAGATTTATTTATCAACATTATTATAACAATTTGATTTCAATAGCCATAATTAAAGCAGGACAACATCTGTCGGGTCAGCTAGTCATGCCATAAATAAAATTGACGTGTTCCAGGTGATGATGAAATTGCTACAGTTGATAGCAGAAAGCTAATTGTTGACTTTAACCATGGGGATCCAAGTACATATCCGAACAAGGGGTGTTTGGGATTAGTTTCCACCTTTTTACCAATTTTTTGCCACCGTTCTTCTACGAATGACTGGTGGTTCTGTACCCATTATGTATATTTTACTAAGAGGAGTTTGTCACAGGCAACATGTCTCACAGTATGCTTTGTTTCATTTAATACTAAATCAATTAATTGGGTATGTGCAGAGTTTCTCCAAATTAGTGCTGAAGATATATTCAAAATAACTGTTACAGATAGAATTTTTCTAAGATGAAATATATGAAAACTTGAATACTTCTTGGGCTACAATTAATTTTTTAAAATATTTCATTTCATTTGGAGACAGGATATATAAAATATTTCTATTTCATTTGATCATTTTCTCAGACCTGCAATTGTTCTGACCCATCTAATGACCTTCAACATTTATCTCACCGTGCAATAAAAACATAAAACATTGTGTAAATGTATTTAGTTCTAAAACTTACAATATAACATAATGCTTGAGTATGAGTAATTTTCACACCGTATAATAGCAACATATTTTAATATCTGCTTTTATTTTGTCACCATTTTAAAATTGTTTCAATGGTGGAATTCTGTAATTCAAGTGCTCTCAAAGTGTCGGAATACAGCTTACCTGACTGGTAGTTCTTCACCTCATACATTTTTATAGCTAGAGTAACAGATTACCGACTTTCCTGTGCAGGAGGCCCCATCTGTGTGACATATAAGTTTTTCCTGCACACCAAAGTTACTGATATTAAATAAACAAGCAATGGTGTAAGAAAACTTTTAACATTACAAAATCACAGTGGCCTATCACAAAACTGCTAGAAAAAAAAATACCATGCATTCACTGATTGCTAATGCACTGTGACAGTTTTACAGGCAGTGAGATCTAACCTCTTGTTCCAACCCTTATATACCAGTGAGGAAAAATAGTTTAACAGGGTTTAATGGTGTGTCATATTGTATTGCCAGATGTATGGAAGAATGTAGAATTCTTTACACAGACAGTGCAGCATGACCGTCGAATGTAATATGCTACAGGCTACCCAGCTTGGAAATGTTAGTTAAAACTAATTTCATGTTAGTTGTAGAAATCAATGGGATTCAATTTGCCTGATATAGTAAGTCTTTGTTAAACAAATATACATTAATCAAGGACTTAACTGTACTCTGCCATGTTCATATTTGAAGTACTTAACTGAATCAAAGCAGTGACTGGCTGCTAATGACAGGCCACTTTGGCAGGCTGGGTGGGAAACTACATGCCTTAGAAGGGGGAAAGAAAAACTTGACTGACATTGCAGACACTGTGCACCATACCAACAACATATCTGGACCTGAGAAGCAGAAGTGTGTAGGTCCAAAATACAAGTTTTCCAGAAAAGCTAAAAATGTGTGCACTTCATTTTGAATTCTAGTATGGATGATCAAAAACTATTGTCATATATACAGCTTTACTTTTATTATAAACAACAGATTTCTAAGAACTTAATGGATTATTACATTCATAATTTCAGTGTGGTATGGTTAATAATATAGATAAAATAATAATGTTTTAAGGATATACCTCTTTATGCTTCTAAATTAAATTACTAAACGAGAAATACTTACTAAGCATTCTTATCACATAACTCATTTAATAGGTTTATGTTTTCACATATTTAACAGTTAACATGGCTATTGAACATTTTATCACTGTAGTATAACTTAAGCACTTGGATAAATCTTAGATAAAAAAAACACAAAACCAAAACATGACTACTGTGCATTATCACCTGAAGACTATTTACCACTTTGGTAATGATCATGCAAAATGGTAGTAGCGGGTACATACACTGGTTGTGCAGTAAGAATTCTAACTTAACACTGTTGTTGCCCCAATGGTATGTGGTAATTTTTGTAGAACTTCCGGCAATGCAAAGGAATCCACTGTGTCTGTGTCATAAGATATTTGTATTTGGCAATGTTAACTGGACGAGGAGATGCTCCGACTTTCTTTAGACTATTGGGAATTGGCACATTCTTTCTCAGATTTTGACGCAAATCTAGTGTTCAGAAATCTTCAGAAAAATATGTCTTGAAAAATACCTTTCTTGGGTGATCTTTACAGTTGCACAACCACACAACTTCAGAAATAAGAAATGCATCTACGTTGGTGTTGTTACGTCCCGAGATGAATGGAGATCCATTGCCAGTTCCTAATGAACTGAAGTCCAAGAAGTCATCCAACGACATGTGCTGCACTTGACAATGTTTCTTTTTCATTTTTACAGTTCTGATAAATTGTTTCCAATCTCTCGGAACACAAATTTCAAAATCTTTAAGCTGTTTTTTCTTCTTCTCGTTAGTGGAATGAACAGCATCAACCTCCGAATGTGTGTGACCTTTTAGCATAAATTTGTGGTCTATGAATTTCAAACTATCCATTTTAGAAATCAGTCACAAATAGCAGGGTTCGATTCTGACCTGTACAGTTGTCCGACCACAAAGTTATCTTCTCGGTCTCTGGTGGTATGTTATTTTGAGCCCATTTCACAATGCAGGAAGCAACTTCATTACCCCCTCTTGCACCTACACTCTCATCCCATATAATATAGTATGCAGTCTCAGTTATTGCATCATAAAATGTTTCATTCAGCACCCACAGCTTTTTAGGTAGAATGCTTGTGTGTTCTTGAGGCTTCGGGTGGGTAAACACTTTTACATATAGAACATTATAATATTATGTTCACTGCTGGATAAATGAGCTCATTCTTTGTCAGCAGATTCAAGAGTGTACCTTAAGCTTGCTTCTTGTAAGTGTTCCTTGTGTTGTTGAACGATAATGTCCTTAGCTGCTGAATCACTTGTATCATTAATGCTAACTTTAAATTTATTGCATGTATCACACGTGTCATTTGTAAGAGGGTAGAATGAGATGTTGAGTTCTTCATTGAATATTTTACGGTACAGCCATTCAGATCCAACAGACTTTTCATGAATGTTCTTGTCCTTGCTCTCATCAACATGCATCTTGTACATCAAAGACAGATTCAGCTCTGGACCAAGGTACCTTCTTCTGGACTTCTCCCTGGAATAATGGGATTCATATGCTCAGTATTTATCAATGTGTGCTTTAATCCTTTCAATTGCTTCCTCCTATGATTTGTTGGGAGGAGTATGCCTCCCTTCTTCATCACGTACAACAGTCCCTGTATCTATTGTCTTCTTCAAAACTGTAGAAACATATTTTTCACTTATACACAAAGTGTTTAAGAACATATGTTGACATACTTGAATTTTTTCGTCTTCAATGTGAAAGTAGAAACACCTGCTCATCATTCTTGTTTTTTTCCTCTCTTTCTCTCTACATCTTTCTCAGGCGACAGGTCAAACCAGTATGAAAGTAGACAAATACTGATTTCTTTGTTCCCAGCTGCTAAAGTCTGTCCAAAAAGATCTATTCAGTTTTTGCCTATGTTGTTCATTTCTTTAAGTGAACATTTCATTCTGCATGTTCCATTGCATGGTGGTTTCATTGAACGGCCCTTAATAACACTTGTACAATTGTGTGATGCTGATTCATACACTTCGCCTTTCAGTCTCTTCTGTTTAGCAAAATTTCTTTTCCATTTATCCTGATTGCAAGTTCTTTTCTTTCCTTTCATTTGTTCTACCTGAGCTGAACCATTAGTGGTACAAGGCTCCAAACCTTGTTCAGTTTCATGCTCTAAGATTTCTTTAATATTTATGCAGTTTCAATTTCATTAGAGTGATCTGATTCATCAATATTAGATGTAATTCCCAAATTTGGCGTTGGTTGATCCTGAGAAATAATATCTTCTTGAGTCTCTCTACTACTTCTTTCCAGTTGTTCATAGTGTGTGTATTCTCGATCCATTTTAGGGTCATATTCAGGACTTGCCCCTGAATCACTCATACAATCACTTTCTCTATCTTTTCCTACCATTTCCAGACGATCACAATCACTGTTACCTGAAATATTTACATTGAATTCAAAATTTCCATTACTGCACAGTTTATTTCCATAATTCAGGCCTTTCGAGATTGCCTGTCCATTGAATAATTCAACAGAAAATTGTTCACTGTGTTCAATATCATAGGTAGTAATATTATCACATTCTTCCTCAAAAATTTGGTCAAAGACACCTGATTCACCTGGGTGTTTCCTTGTTGCTACAGTTTCCACATTCAGCAGGTGTACCGCTTCTAAAATAAAAATAACCCAATAATAATTTAACTACACAATAAGATTTATGCTTTAAATTGTATGAACCTGGAATAATATTATTACCTTGTATTTATAAGGTAGCAGGGGACACTGCAAATGTACTGTCAGTAATGATATCCTCGTGGTGAAATAGAGCCAAATGGCTTCCATCATGAGCGTCATGCAAGTTCAACAATGAAATGTAGTTAATGTAACTCAAACATTTTTAACACACACATACTTATTCGAAATACTTAATTTGACACACGTGGATTTTCTTGCAACTCTTTAGCCAATACTAATTGCATTATTTTTCGACTCTTGTTGGCCATTGCGACATTTAAAAAGTGAGAATTACAGTCTGCTACATCATAAAAATAAACAGCACATGGCTGTTTTGACCGTAGAAAAAGGAGTATGTCTCAACCAACTATGGTGAAAAATAAAACTAGAGAAACAGAGAGCAGTATGTCCACATACTGCCCTCTGCCTCTGAATAGTGCATTTGCTCTATGGTTGCAGGTCCACTTACAGACTTCTGCATCTAAACACATTGCATGCTCCATGACTGTATGTCCACTTACAGCTTTCTGCTCCTAGGAAGAGAGTGACTTATCTCTTTCTACTTTTGTGTGTCTCTATGGCATTAGGACATTATCGACAGACATACTTCTCTCTGCATCAGAAAGAGCTTGAAATGCTGATTAAAATGATGTAATTATCTAATTTTGACCAAAATTGGACTTACAACCCTTGTGCTTCTCTTGTCTGGATATATTTACCACTGGGTGTAGGATTTGTTGCCCACTCACCTGGCCGTGGCCTTGCTATCACTGTACCTTTTGTTAGCATGTTGCACAGAAATATTGGGTCTTAGACATTTGTAATGATGGGGAATTTTTCCAATTACAGGGTTCTTGTTCATTCAGTAATATCCTAATTATTAGTTTAACCCTATTGTGTAAGTGTTGTGAGTTATGAAATGTAGCTAGGCCTTGTTATTTACATAAATGAGGTTGTATACAAAGTATAATAACTTTATTTTATTCAAGGTCTTGCTTAAGTAACCCACAAACAAATTTGTGATTCTCTAGCACGAGTATTTCACATGTGGTAATCGTGCTGGATGATACCGTTGGTCGGGGAGTTTTCTCTGGGATCTTACATTTCCCCACCCTTTCATTTCAGTGCTGTTCCATACTCTCCTCATGTCGCCCCTCGCTTGCGCTAAAGACCTCGATGTTAAGCGCTGACTAAAATCTCTCACTCTCCACAAGTTCTTTGCATAATATGCCATGTAATATGCTTTTTGTCCTTTTCTTTTAAGGGCTCTACAACCATTCATATTTAAGATGGATCATTAGAGTCCTATACCAACCCTTTCCTTTTCTTATAATACATTGCATGCAATAGTTTGTACATTTTAACTAAATATGTTTACATGTTTAGTGAATATAATTCATGTACTTTTATCCCCCTTTTCAAAAGAAAGGACAAGTTTTACTGCTATACTTATTCCTAGATACACTTGGAGAGCTTACTAAAAATTACTATTGAGAGTAGATATACCATAGACTTGCCACTTACAAAACTTTGCATAATGTGTTGCAGTCACAGGTTTGTGATAATTGATGTTGAAATATAATATTTCTGTGCAGGTGGTATACACTCAAGAGCAAATCGAAAAAGGAGAAGGAAAGAGGCGAATTAGAAGTTAAAATAAGTTTCTTGGTAAAAGCTGGAAGCTTAATGGATTTGACCAAGAAAGAGAAACACAAATCTTCTCTTGGCCAACTTTCACACATAACGCACTCTATTGGTAAGCTTGGTATATTTCAATATAATTAATATTAGTTTATATTCTATAATTTTTTATTTAGTGTTGGTGGCTATCTGTGTTTCCTCCACTACAGTGTTTACGTTATATATTAATTTTTCATCAGTTTTCCCATGCTTGCTGTTTTTTTTCCCCCATTTTGTATACAACAGCTTTATTGCTGTTACTTAGTTGTTGCAGCCTAAATGTCTGATCTCAGAGACAAGAGGTAGCACTAAGGTGGAAGACTTTGTGCAAAGAATTTTGACATTGGTAAGATAATATATTTTTTTAAACTAAAGGAAATTGCCCTAGTACACCCTCTCCAAACCTTTAGCCCCATTATAAGATCAACCCAGCAAAAGCTACTAAACAACATATAATCTCGAATAGCTTATGACCCCGTGAAACTGGGAATGTGTGCATTGTGTGAAAAATTTTAATTTTTAATTTTAATAGATTCGTATCACATTTTTCAATTGAATTCTAAAATATTCATGACTCATCCATGATTTTTCAACTATATTCACGCATATATATATATGTATATAATTTATTTATTTTTGTACTACAAGGGATTTTAACAGTGGTGTAGTCATTAGGAGGACATTGTTAAGAAAGTACTGAAATAGATATGTACAGTTAGCCTGCCTTGTCTGTGATATTTCATTCCAGGAAATCTGCTGACATGCATAATCAGCTTATATTCAAAACACCTTAAGGCCATTATTAATTATTTCTACTGCTTTAATTAGTTTGTTAAGGGGTTTGGAAAGGCAAGATGTCGAGTGAATGACCGAAATAATCAGTCATTGATAAAATCTGAACTACTTATCATAATTAAATGAGACTTTTTTGCTGAGTAGATATTTTATTAGCGGACGTCAAATTATACAGCCCTAGGCGGTAGTATGCTTTGTTTTCGAGAAAAAAAAATTAAAAATGATTTTTAGAAAAATAAGGGCTTGAAACCTCAACATCCATAAAAATGGAAAACTTTAATTTTTATAATTTCAAAAATGATAATCCAGGTCTCTATAATAACTGAACTTCAGAAGTACTCACATTTTGATTTGAAAATAATTTTATTTTAGCAATTCTCTGCACATGAGGTTTTCAGATAGCAAGATTATTTTCCGGATTATTTTTTAAATATTGTATCACCAATATATAAATGGGTGTGTTTCATTCTTGGCCATCAGCAAAGATAATTTCGCAGGGATATCACTTTATGACAACTTATTTTAATATAATTGCACTTGTTGACATCACTTGACATAATTTGAACGATTTATGGTGACCCTAACATAATGTCGGGCATTGTCCCAAGGTGTTGCATTTGAATGATTCTTGCAATGGGGGCAAGGTACAAACTAAAGAAGTGTTTGGACATTCGCTATTGCAGCAATGTTCCAAGATGTCTTGCACATTTTGAATTATTCATAGGACCTGAGTTTTTGCTAGCCAAGGATGTTGTTGAATATCACAGTTTATTAATAGCATGGGCATATATGGATATGTTGAAATAACAGATGGCCTTCCCATTGTAAAAATAACAGCGAGGGGGTGTAAACTTTGTTTTGTGTAGCTTTGGTATGATTTGATGAATATTTATGGGCAGTAACTGTAGTATTTTGTGATGTATGGCTCAACGCAGGACGACAGAATTTACAGTACAGATGGTGAAATAAGCATCTGTTTTACATTGTTAAACTAAATATGTCTTACATTGTGGCACATAAATTACTGTCCATGAGTAGGTGTCAAATTTTACTTAAGTTATATGAAACAGAGTATTCAAGATTCTATATGATATTGCTGTAGTCAGGGGCTGACGATAGTATACTATGTTGGTGAGTAGCTAACTAGTCAGTATTACTTCAACAGACAACAGAATCAAGGGAAGTTTGTTACTATTGTTCTTTACACTGTGTTACTTGGTGCCTGATACCTGGCCATTATGTTCTCGAAAAAACACCCTAAAAAAGTCAGTTTATGAGTAACATTGTAGTCATTGTATTATCTCCCCCTTAACTCATAATTCTGTAATCCTTTCACACATTATAGAATATGACCATTCAGTGTATAGACCATCACCAAGACTCTACCTGATGTATTACATATTATGTATTTTTGTCTCCTTAATATCTCCCAGGTTAGTGAGGTCACAAAATAAGATGTTTGCAAATGTATCTTGATTGCAATAAATTGATAAGGTATGTATTTTAATTTTAATTGGGCTATGCATTTTATCATTTATGAGTCATTTGAGAGGACTATACATATACATCAAACAAGGACAGGAACTGAAATGGAATCAGCCATGACCTATGTTAAGGAATTATCCCAGAATTTTCTTGGAGCAGTTTTGAGAAAGCATGGAAACAAGGTGGCCGTAGTTGTAAATTAAACCAGGTCCCCCTGAATGTGAGTCCACGTGACTGTTGTGCAACCTCGATGACAAGTTCTTGTGGTGTAACATTATTTTACAGTGTATATGACTTTTATATCATGCTGAACTGTATTTACAGTAAGTGTCACTGACTGGATTTAATATGCTAATGGAGTGATAATGTAACAATGACATTGATGTTTCCACTGAATTTTAATCAAAATACATAGATACATTATTATGACCGTTAGATATTATGCAGGGTAACTTTTTTTGCAACCTGGATAGCAGTGGTAGTATTTCAGTAGGGTGCTGGAAGGTTCCCAAGGGTGTGTGGAGCCATGTAGGCTGTATTGCAGCAGATAACTTTTAAAGTGTGAGTGGTAGAGGTTCCATGTTTTTCTAGATTGGGTTCGAGCCCAGGAAATACAATAACACCTTGTAAGGACATTTGTTAAAGGCACAGTGTTATTCATAAATAGACTATGCACCAATTGTAAGGTGACAGTAAAACATGCTGAAACTTCTTCAGATTTGAAACAGTCTTAAAAAAAATATTATCATCCTATAAAGTCAATATTTATAACAACAGGATGTAGGACTAAAGTACTTCTTGTAGAACTGATTCCAAGCTGAAAAATATTTTATACATATGTAATAAATGGCGCATAGTCTAGTGTCATAACACTGTCCAAATGGAGGTTTTACACTGGTAACATTCTGCAATACGTGTATTACTTAACAGAGAAAACTGTCGAATCAGCTATTTGCTTTGCAATGTTTGAATATAGATTTAAGTATTAAAGTGACTATTTACTCGGTTTACACTATTTTACATAAACTTACTTTGGTATAATTTTGTGTCTAGGTTAAGAATCATATACTTTTTGAAAGTAGAAAAGAACTTGAATTTTATAAACTACTTAAAAACATTCTTGTTGAAGCCTATTGTCCTATTGTTTATGCATCATGAACTCAATATTCTTGCTTCTTATTTTAAAAACTGGTAAATTTTTGGTTGCTTGTACTTGTTTCTAAGGTCTGCCTAAACAGCGCCTTCAAATTCATAATTTGAAAGAGAAGTTATTTTTCAATGTTAAGATGCCTGCCTAATAATTACACTATACTTCATCAATAATTGTATGTAGTTTTGCGTACGAATTAATTACTCAATTTTACTTCTTTCGTTTTGTTAAGTCTATCTTCAGTCATTGGAAATGTTTGAACTGACTGAGACCTTCAACAGCATCTACCAAAATGTAAATTGGTAAAATTTTAACTTATATTTTAGAAGGTCAAAATCAATATCTTACAAAGGTGCAAAGTGAAATTGAAACTTTTAAGAGAGCCACTAATGAGGAAGGAGTAGCAGATGCTATAAATATGTAACAAACACAGTATTGACTAAATTATGTAATTTAATCTAATTTATGGGTCTAGACATGGAGATAAAATAAATATCAGTGCATTCAATTGGAACAAAACTTAGTAAAATGACAGAGCCAAGTGTGTGAGTTTCCCTGGGGAACTGATAACACCTGCTGAGCAGTGTACTGGCCACGGGCCTGGCATATGCTTTCTCTCTCCCTCCCCACACTGCTTTGCTCTGGAGGATAATGTAATCCCTTCAGTAAGCCAGGTGAATGTTGCACAATTTAGTCTCAGTTTCAAAAAGGGTATTGGTGATAGAAACATTTACAAAACAAAGTTTAATTATGGCATAACCTAACCATACTAGCTGTTGATAGTTCTGATTCTTAGAATCTACCATAGTGCTGAAAAGTTCTTGTGTACATTTTTAAAAAAAAAAAGATAGATTTTAATATCTTGACCAAGAAGTTTGAAAATTGTTGAAGACAGGAAAAACATATTTTATTGTAGTGAAGTTAATTAGATATTGCTAATTGATTCAAAAACAAACTTTAACATACTGTGCTCTACAGAAATATTGGATGAGAGGTAAAAACCAAATATTTTTCTGTTGACTGTGGTATTAAATAATGATTGCAACCATTGGTCAAGACGTAATAAAATGCAAAGTATTCTAGCAACCTATCTCTTCTGAATTGTTCACATCCTTGCATCAAAACCAATTTTTCTTTTTTAAGTTTATCTGAATTCACTAAAGTTTCCAGATGCCTAGTAATAAAGTAGACCCAAATGAGTGGTAGTAAATTGAATTAGCAGTTGGTAACGCAAATCAAGCACTTATTTTCAGCACACATGTGTCGTGAAAAGTTACCCTGCAAAGTTGTAAGGACAAACACTAGAAGACTAACTTGAATTTAACACTCTAAAGCTCCTAACCAGTAGCTAAGAGGACAAGCAGTCACAACCAAGTAGGCACACCCTTTATAACAGGGGTTACAGTTCAAGTTCCACCCTCCAACCTCAACACAGGTAGAACAGTGCCGAAGAACGTTGCCTCACATTATTGGGAAAACAAGCAGCATCTTTCGATCGGGCTACATTAAGAGCCACGTATACATGACGCCGGTTGAAACAATGGTGGAATTACAAGAATTAATAACTGTGACTTGCGAACGGCTGCATTAAGGTTGCAGGGCAGCACATTGCACATCTTTCTTTTACACTCCTCACTCATACAAGCACAGCAATACCTCATACCCTAGTTATCTTTGTAACTACTCAGCTATTGTCACTTATTCTCTCAGATACTAGACTGGCACCTCAGAGCATGTGGAATTCAAATTTGTGCTCCTGGAACTTTGCAGGGTGTCATTTGTGGAATTGTTCACTGACAGTAATTGCTTGTTTTCATGTCATCCACCATCCATTTTATTTTCTGCCACTTATACCGACACATTCTGTATTACTGTATTATATAATCTGAATTATAATGGAAATTGAAATATTGAAGTGTGTTTATAGTTTAAGATTTCGGTAGTCAGATTTGAATTTCTTGCTGCAAACTTTTGAGGTTAGGTAATGCCAGGAGACATCTAATATTATATTTGGGTGACATTTTGTTGCTTTAGAAATAATTATTAATTTTTTTTATTTTGATTTGTTTATTGGAGAAGCATGCTATAGTAGTTACGTATTTATGTTTTATATTTTTTTAATATTTTTTTTTAGGGGGGAGTTTGCTGAGTATTGGCAGTTTAGAGAGGAAAAAAGGGTTGAAGAAACTAACAAAATCTATTGGTGAGTTACACGTAAAGTATTGATTGAATGCTTTTTTGCATTGGTCGAGTATATGGGATAACTAGCATAAATTTACTTTTCCTTGAATAGTGAGCTGGACAGTATGAGAGTGCTTTGTCATGTACAGTGAGATATGAATGTCTAGAAAGG
This sequence comes from Medauroidea extradentata, assembly GCA_003012365.1. Lineage (NCBI taxonomy): Eukaryota > Metazoa > Arthropoda > Insecta > Phasmatodea > Phasmatidae > Medauroidea > Medauroidea extradentata. The sequence continues at coordinate 58,232 of PNEQ01002109.1, read as the reverse complement.
CCTGCCTTCTTCCTTTCCCACCTGGATATTTGAACTTAAATGCTCACTTGTTCAGATACTCGATCAATGTGAATAGGTTCAGAAATGTATATTCAAATACAGTATGGCTAAAAGAATGCCAGTATGTACTTGTTTTCTTGCTCATTTATTTCACTTCTGTTAAGCTTTGTAAATATTATTAGGTAGTAAAAATTAAGCTTTAGAAAATTGAAACTGGCATCTACTTGGCTCACACATGCATACAGAAAAATAATGAGTAATGGCAAATAATGTACTGGCACTGGTAAAGACCCAGGTATAAAATTCGGCTCTTCTTACACTTAAAATAATTATATGAATCTGAATATGTGTGAAAAAGTCTGGGTTTGTAATCAATTACTATTTTAATTTTCTACTGTGCGAAATTGTTACTAGAATAGTGCACTTCACCAAAAGATCAAGATATAAAATTTTCTAAATACGTAAGAGTGATTATAGGAATTTTAAAGAGTGCATCTCATATAAAAACATTTAGAACTTCTTAAAAAAATTTTTAATGCCATGTTTTGATACTAACAACAAAATTTAATTAGATTTAAAATTTAACTAACACCAGTACAGTTGATATTTCTAAAGTTGCAAAGCTACGCCGGTGCTCCTAACTGCTGTCAACGACTGCTACGAACACCATGTGCTCACCCCAAATTCCGTGCATCATCGTATGGACATAGATGTACACCGGGGGCAAGGAAACTTTCAACTTTGTTCAATCTGATTTATTAGTGCTGTACAACATAACTTAATTTCCAGAACCTCTAATTTTCTCTCTCCTGTGCTCTTCTCATAACATGTAAGATTTTAACAGGCTCCAGATTTAAACTTAACATTAAATGGTTAACTTACGCATTCAGGATCCAAGAATGCTTGTGTGTGTTCATCTGGAGAACATTTATACATGTTTTCTGTTTAACAAAAATATGTTAACCCTTTCTCTGCAAGATAAAAAATTTTAATTGTGACATATAATGTAAATTTTTTTTTAAATAATTTAATTTTTTGTAAATTGTTTATTTTTGGTTAATTACAAGCAAGAAAACCATGTACTAGTGTTAACAGAGTTATTTCTGTGTTCGACTAAAGTCACATGTCACAGTTTTGCAATACTATAGTTGAATGTCACAGTTAAGGAGTTAATAAGACTACAGTGCAATTTGTGGCATTTTACATCATTAGAGCATTTGTGCATGGGAACCAGGAATTAAACTGCTCATAGTGTCTTAGTAGAATGGTCACTGTGGTTACCAGCTTGAGGCCTGACAGTAAAATTGGTATTTCCAACTGCATTAATGACGCATTTGTGAGGATTTTAGAAATTTACATAAAGCTTCAGAACACCCGCAAAACAAAACATGTTTATGTTAAATAATAATCATTGAGTGAAAATAAAAGCTTGTCTTAATATTTTCAGCTACTTTTGTTACTTATTGTACCTAGGGTGAAAATAGGTTTTATAACTAAATATTTTTAGACAACTTTATGTAGTTCTTTTACATTTTCTGCAGGAAACTTATTACAAATTTGATTTCATATACTCACATTACTAGTATCCAGTTTGATAATTACAGTGAACCCTCGATAACTTGGACCTCGATGTCCCGGACTTCGGATTACTCGGACAGAATTTTTAAAAAAATTTTAATAATTTTAAATTTAATATTTCTTGGTTAAAAGACATAAAAAATAATTTCTGCTGGATTTAAATTAATCACATTATATGTTAGAACAGTATTAAACTTTAAAACGTAGTCGTCCATCGCTACTTAGCCTTTAATAATCCAACAGTAAATATCTGGCAAGTTCCGTGTGGTAAAATGTTGCTAGCGAGGTGCTCGACGCACGAGTAAAAATGCAACGTAGCAGGCCGACCTCTCACTTCTTTATCTTTCCTCCCTCTTCGTCCTGCGAGCCAGGCACGCACGTGTGTCGTAAATAAACATTTCAGCATGGTGCTTCTGAAATGACGGTAACTACGGGTTACAATGACACATAAACAGAAAATTATTTTGTTCTGGTATGTACAATGAATTCAGGGTTGCAAAACAAATTTTCCCGGACATTAAAAAGTAAAATTAAAAATCACTGCTTTGCATTGCGATGTAAAAAAATTGGTGAGAAGGTTTTACGCCCCTTTAACAACCATGTTTTCAAGAGCCGATGTGGGTGGTGAAAGAACAACTCAACATCCATGCCCAAGCCGGACACGATGAGTCATGCTCGCTGGTTGATGATGCTTTGTTGATAACGTTACGGCGTCTGGAGAATTGTAACGTTTTAAGTGAATCGGATTTGTTTATAAACTACTTCACTGGAAATAATAGCGTACATGTAATGGACCGTAAAGTGTAAACAACTTATGCTGGATAATTTTAAACGATTTTCATTGAGTGACGCACATGAATGGATTAACAAGATTTTGTAGTCTTAATTTTTCCATGTTTACTATACACAGACAAAATCTTTTTCTTTATTTTAGAAGAAATGGTCACGTTATGAACGAGTAAATATAGAAAAAAAATATAAAATTGTTATATTCTACACCAGAAAAATTCAGAAGGTAATTTTTTTTAAAACCCCTTATAATGGCTGCACTCCATTTTTGGGTCTAAAATTTGGTCAAAAATATGCGGCGATTACGCGAGTAAATACGGTATCTCTGTAGAAAATGATTAAAATTTTATTGCTTTATAATATCACAATTTGGGTAAGAATAAAGCTGTAAATTATGTGTTCTATGATGCAATTTACATACATAAAATTAAATTTTAAAATTAGTGGTATTAAAATGTTTTCACATAATGTACAGTGACCCAGAAGGATTGTTAATTACAGTACCATTTTTATTCATGTATACGAGGCAAATTATTTTTATACCTTTGTTACTTTGAAGGAGGGTAGAGTAACTATCAGGCCAGCAGTTGGCTGCTGGCCCTATGCTGTGACATACGGACGTAAGGTATTTTTCAATGTAAACATCTTGTGTGAGATGCATGTGGTCACGTGCGGCGTTTTATTGCATGAGACTGTACCGATTGACCTTGACTACTTCCGCTTGCAACCTCCCTAGCTTTAGCTTTTCTCCAACGATCATTTCTTATCTCTCTCACACGTGCAGGCACATTGGCTGTCGCCAGCTAGACAAAAACTTTTATATGATAGAAGGTTGCCTGGTGCCAGCTTCTAGCACAGAGATAAAAAAAAAAGATCAGCCAGAAGTAGCAGCATAAAAAAATAAATAAAGTTCTGACTGCCCACATTGTTTGACATTCTTTTATAGTCCTCCACGTTAAGTTAATTTTCCCACTGCATGGCGGCCTTCCCGTAACTTGATACAATATTTATGTACAAAACAGTATTTATTGCAGCCTCTTTTGCTTGTAGAAATAATAACGTACTAATTTCTTCGCATTTCTTGTGATTAATGACTGATTACCCCACCTCCCCGGACACCCCTCGATAACACTGACAAATCGTAACTCGGACAACTTCTTCCTCCTTTTAATCCGGGTTATCGAGGGTTCACTGTACCATGAGAATAAAACACAATAATTTTTATACTTTTTGTGGTTGGCATAGAAAATATGTCCTAGGGAGCTTCAAATAAATTAATTTTTACAATTTTAAAATATGCATCATACAACTTAAAATGTGTTAGCAAATTAAATGTGCACAGTACCACAACTTCAAAAAAAAATTACTATTATGCACCAACTCCCCTAAGGTTGACCTGTTTCACCCCAATAAGTGCTTTAAGGGTTTCCAACAGGGAGTGAAGCACAGCTAGCTTGTTGAGGTGGTAGATCTGAGACTTGATGGGGTCCCTTCTGGGTGCTGAAGGGAGCTACGCCCTTTGGAAAGTGAAATCCCGAAGTGGAATAGCGCGCTGATCTCAGTTCTTTGCACAGGTGCCAACTACTACAAATTATCCATAGTTTATATGAATTACGATGATTTACTACGGAACTACCGATTATGATGGTTAATTACGGATTTATTATCTTTTGCCCGACTGTAAATAAACAGGCATGTTTCAGTGTGGGTGCATGTATTTTGACCTGCTATTTCCTTTCCCATGCTCCAGCACACCAACAGTGTTTTGTTTCTCACATTTTTAGTTTGCCAAAACAATATTTTGGTGATGTAGCATATTTACAAACTGGTTTGTTTACATTTTGCCCAGAACACATCGGAAGGTGTTCATACGCATTAGAAAAATTTATCTCAAACAATAGATGGTTTATATTACTTCTGGCGTGGCTGCAGACTTTCGACTTTTTGATTAGTTTTTGATATTGACTCTTGCAGTCAAATTGAGTCAATGTGTGGATATAGTAAATGAAACGTGTTTACCCATATAAGTATTGTTCAGAATATTCATGGTTGTGGACATGTTTTAAGTGCTTCAAATGTGTTGCATCAACACGTGTTTTGTGAATCGTATAAATGTGACTTCAGTGTAAACACGGTGGCAAAAATGCCGCCATCATATCTACAGTAAAAAAGTCAAGCATCTTCGAAGCTAGAAATTTTGCGGAAGAATGTGTGTGCATGTGTGTGTGTGCGTGTACGTGTGTGTGTGTGTGTCGCGTGCGCGTGTGTGTGATGCTGCAGATCCAACAACAAGGGCCGAAGTTACCGACAAACAGGTAATGTATTTGTGTACACACATGTAAAACACTTCACTATGGAATACTACTAATTTTGCGTAAAATTAATACTGCAAGCTTTGGTAAATGGTTATTGGCACCTCTGCCTCTGGGGCGATGAGTGGGGGACTGGGTGTCTTTTCTTAAGTGTTCGGGTAGGCTTCATGGTCATTTACCTGTGTTAGAAGAGCTGCAGCAGGAGCTGCTTCCTTTCTGAGATCGGCCCCTTCACCTTGGGGGGGTTGCTTGGTCCTCTGTAATGAGTTCCTGGATATGTTTGTGCAACAGCACCGAGCATGGCGGTGTCTTGATAGGACTCAAGAGGCAGCAGACGTCCCTCAGAATCTGAGAGAACCGGATCTTCCCTCGTTGACAAAATGGTGGTTCCATCTGAGTTTGGGCCTGAAGGACCTTGTAGTGTTCACACAAGTCTACTAGTGTGGGCTCACACCCTGGGAGTTTTTGCAATATGGAGATGACTCCGAGAGCATGCCAGTATTCAGCTGGAAGTTGTTGCAGACATGCTATGCCAGATTGCATATTCCTCCCTTCAGTCATGTCTCGTCACTGCTGTGTGATATGAATCTTAAGGATGTTTAGCGACATTTAGAAATGAATCACTGTGATTCACTTTATATATTGATATATTACACTTGAGTCACAGAGTACTTACACAAACACTATTCAATCTTACTTAGAGCACTCTTGCTGCTACTTCTAACACGTGGTCACTGAACTGTCGGGAGTCTCATTCAGGCTGTAGGGTGCCTCCCCATATGTCACGCCTGTCTATGGTGCCTCTGGTGGGTAGGAGGGTTTAGGTGTGCCTCATGGCCCACAACCATAGGTAGAGGAGCGAGAGATTAGATGTGACTGGCCGGCCCAAAACCTCGGACCGAATAGGTAGGCGTAAAACATGGTAGAAAGGTTTAAGTTACATAATTAACGAGTGGACTGTAATAAATTTAGGATGTAACTTTTACAGTTGGATACAAAAAAACGAACGAGCGAGTACACGACCACGACCCCTCACCACCATGTTGGTTGTTAGACTGTCTTTGTTGACTGGAACAGGGACGCCATCCCAGAAGTGGGAAATTCAAATGATATGTCTGTAGTTATACATTATTTACAATTTACTAGTCTGAAACAGTTTAGGTGTGCCTGATCGGCCGACAACCCTTTTTGGGAGTGAGGAAGAGGGAGTGCCTAGTGAGCTGGATGGGAGCCAAGCCCTACATAAATTCTGCTTTGCATGGACTTCTCGCCCTCCTTATATACCTGTCCGAGGGGTTTGAAGTCCATTAGTCAGGTGGACAGGAAATTGCTAACAACTGTGCTGAGCATCTGCTATTGCAGGGTGTGACGTGCACTGGCACGTAGCACTTAACTTGGCCTCTTGTCATACAGTAATTTCATTTTTTTTCCCTTAATTAATGTTTTTTTTTTGTTAATAACAAATTAAGTAGGCCAACTTAACCAGGTATAAGGATGTATACGGCGGGATCCAACCTATTAATTGGGGATGCGAGTAGAGAATTTTACATTAAAACATTTTTTTTTTATTTTAACTTTAACTGTTACACCAAGAGAAAAGTATAGAATTTTACGTGTCAATTTTATCGGATGTATGTCGTGTTAAGACTCATTTTAAAGCTAATTTAATTTCTAGCAACTTTTCTAATTAAACA
>PNEQ01002109.1:0-51759 GCA_003012365.1 Medauroidea extradentata | reverse complement strand
AGGATTTATGTGGCAGGCTAGTCGTAGTTCTCTTGCTTGGAAGCACGTACAGAGAAGTGCTGGCTTTTACAATTTCAAATAAGCTCGGAGCTAGCCAGTGCTTAGATAGATTTATCTGGCAGGCAGGTCAGAGTTCACTCGCTTGGAGGCACGAACAGGGACGTGCTGGAATGCGGGGACTCTGCAGGGCATTTCTCGATCAGCGTGGGTGGTAGTGTCGTGTGCAACAACACTAAAAAGGTGGTGATCTGCGACAGATTGAGGATGCTGCACATCCCCAATTAATAAACTAATGAATATTAAGCTGGTAGTATGGAGTAAAATGCTTTGTAAATTTATCAGTATCTATGTTACGTACAATTTTTAGGTTATAAACGTCAATTAACCAGCTTTTTAGGCAAGTTGGATCCTGATGTATCCCTCCGCCGCTCGGCCGAGTAAGTCCGGGTGTTCGCCCAGGTCAGTCTGTCGTGATATGTCGGAGCTTGGACTCGGTCGCGGAAAGATGGCAGGCTAAGTTTTTTGTGGTTAGTTGGGGCATCATGGCGAAAGGAGGAGGACGTGTTGGACGGGGCAGAGGAGTTGTGAAGCCTAGAGGGCGGATTCGGGTGTAAAGTGGGCGGTATTGCCTGCGATGCTTTGTTGTTCATAATTTTTCTTTGACTAATTAGTATATCTAAGTAGGTAGGTGCACTGAACAGATGCACAAGTGGATATTATGTTTTGTTATTTTACTAGCCAGTCGGGAATTGTAGAAATGTGTATTCGTAGTTTTTTTTTTTTTTTTTGTTGCTGGTTGAGCAAACCAAGGCATATCACATCTGCAGAAAGACCTGGACGAACACTCTAGACTACATCAAGTTAAGCACTGGTATCACCCTTTAATGTTTACGTTTCGAAGTTGAAAAGGTTACTGGAATGAACTTAAGTGGTTAAGCAGTGAGTGTTCGATGTACAAGTGAACCATTAAATAAAAAAAACTAAACGGAAACCCTTTTTTTTCTTTTTTTTTTATATATATATATATGCCCACTTAAATGTTTTCTCTCTAAGCGGACACCGTTCGAAATACCTCAGGCTATCCGGGCATGTAAAACAAAAGGGAAGTATTTCTAATTTCTAAAGGACTTGTCAAAGTCATCGCTCGCCGAAATCAGCTGCCGCCGGTAATGGAAGGTAGCTGCATGGAATAAACAGCACAACAGACGAGCAGAGAGAGAGAGCGTGCACCGTCACATTCTGCCGCCCCGAATAGGGACATCATAACCTCAAAAATAATCTTCTAGACATTTTACGAGCAGCAGGAAGCGGACCCATCACAAGGGTTACCACTAGGAAAACACTTATTTACGCCACACAAATATCTCCATCTCGCTTGTTGCAGTAAAATATTAATATTATTGAAAAATACATAAATACGAAAACATTACACATTATTTCTGGTGACTATACATATATATAATAAATTACTGCCTTGATTCATGTATTTGTGCTAGTAAATAAAGTCTGTGCGCGTGGTTGGCACTTTATCACTTTGTTTATATAAGCTGGCCATGTTTATCAACAATCTCTTGGCGGTGGCTACAAAGCTTGTTATGTAAGAAAACTGTTTCAGTACAATACAAATAATATTTAGGCACAAGATATTATATACATACACCGGATATCTGAACACGTGAGTTCTTGCAAGACTTTGAGGATAGGATTATCATTTTGTGAGAAACAGCAACACTGGTTATTCACTAACATAGTTTAGGGAGACAGGCGTACAAACTGGGGTGCATCAATTCCCCCCTGGACAGAAAAGGGAGGCTCCCTAAAACACAAGACGCTGGGCATTCCTCCGACGTTAATGCTTTATTACCCAGCTAACTGTACAATTGGAAAACAATTTTAAGGTAACTAAAGTTGCATCTTTAAGGTCGCCAAGAACTCACCCTGGTGGAGGTGGGGTCGGCTACTTGATGGGGCGAGGTTTCAGGGACCTCCATGGTGTCTCTCTGTATTGGCATTGCTGCTGTGCTGGATCGCCTCTTCATGTGCGCCATAGGAGGTGGGGGTCTCAGGAGGCTGGTTCTGTCTGGCAATGACCCATGGTGAGGAGACTGTGCTGCGGTCGTCTGGCGGCCTGGGCATCAGGCGGGCTGGAACTAGTGATGGTGGCGTGGCCATGGTGGCGCTGCCTACTGGTGTGACACTGGTGTTTCCTGGGCATGGAGTCTTGGGAGGAGACTGGAGGAACCTCGTCGGTGGAGAATTTGGATGGAACTAACCAGCGGCTGGTGTGTGAGTGGTTTTCTAGTAGTGTCAGTTCATGGTGGCTACAGATAGGAGACTTGGGTTGGAGTTAGCTTCACTGAAGCCTGATTTCTGCATGCAGTGCGAGGCCTTCTTGGAGTTCTATCTGGCTTGAGAGTGGCGCAGATGTGGCAACTGGTTATGTAGGTGGTGATGTCCCTTGAGCTGCCTTCCGAGGTGTATCAATAATGGATTTTTTTGGATGGTTACGCAGGTACCTGAGTGGCCAGCGAGCTCATGGTTGTGGAAATACCTGCCGAGGGATGGCCGGAGGGAGTGTGGTACCCATAACTTCCAGTCGGTGATGGGGCTGGGCTTGATCCACATGTATCCTTGTTCTTCTTTGTAAGTCTGAGGGCAACGATCCAGTAACTGGCCTACCTCCGGGTCGTTCTGCTGTTTCTTCAGGAAGGATCCAAGTCGTTGGAGTATGTGAGTGCCTGTAGCCTTTGAGTCTGGGGTCTAGAGTTTGCAGGTGGTGTTTCCGGGGCTAGGACATTCTCCTACTGGTGGAGGGCCGATGTCTTGTTGGTGGTTTCTGGGGCTCTCGAGAGAGCATCACGCAGCTGGTTCTCTCTCCCGGGGCAGTGGTCGATCTTGAAACTATACTCTTGGAGGAGTAATACACATCGGACAAGATTGGTCTTCCTGGCACTAGTGGTGTGGAGCTACTGAGGAGCTCAGTTGTCCGTCCGCTGTATGAACAGTGGTTTCTTGTAGATGCCAATATTTTCGGATTGCCCAGACCATGCCAAGGCATTTCTGCTCGTGAGCATTCTATAGGTGATTCGGGATAAAGTGAGCACTCAAAAAAGCCCTGATTAATTTCTACTTTCTGCCAGCTCATATCTTTCCGCGGTATGTAAACGTAAACATTGCCACGTGCTTTAATTTACATACGCTTGTACAATGTTTACATCTACATTACACTGGGCTGACAATGTTATCAACAATATCTACTCATTAAATACACAGGTAGGCTATTGAATAAAATGTATAACCAATAGTAATCTTAGTTATAAATACCTGCGAGTTAATGTCTTTTAATATTGGTTTCTGTGCATGGACTCTAATTTATACGACCCGCATTATTGCCGTTACGTATCTCGTAAATATGTACACATGAAAATCAAATTTATTACTCAAAACCGCCACAAAAAAAAAACACGCCATAATGACACGCAATTTAAGAATTAAAACCTGCTCATTTATACTGCCATGAACGACGCACTGAACAAAAACAACGTATTTTCTTAGTGTATGAAACAAATAAAAATTGCTGTTTCTAAATCATGATACTCATGTTGGCGATCGTAACACACGACGACTTACATATTACCAATGAGGAAACAGTCACTTCTAATACTTTTGAATGTGTTTTATCAGAAACCCATATATATTGCACAACGGACAAACACAACAACGCTCTCCTCTTGTACCGTCATTGAACACTTCCAATCTAAGTGGCGAAAACCTAACTCTGATGCCACCTGTCTGTGAAATAATTAACTACGCCAGTGCGCGTAGCGCTAGACGCCTTTCGCTAACGACTATTGAATTTGAAAGGCCCGGACTAAATCACTTTCTACTGGCGCAGTTTAAGTAAACTTATACAGGCAGTAAGTATGTCAATATTATCATAAATAAATATTTTAAAGTATATTAAATATGAAGAGGTCGATTCCATTTGATGTTCTTACAGTAATATTGTATTTAAATATAAAATACACGGAACTACGTACGATAATTTGCTGCCAACTGTATAAGCAGTAATGTAACTGTTGTCAATATTGAATTATGTGCAGCAATGGCTAGTGATTTTTTTCGAAGGTTAAATCTTTAGTGCTCACTTTATTCCGAATGACCTATAACATTGTTCTGTGGTGTCTTTCCTTTCTTGTTTGTTTAGATGATTGTATTGTATACATTATTATATGCTACTGTATTTATAATACATAAATTTTTAGATATGCATGTTGGAAAGGAAGTAGGATGCACAATATAATTAAGACTGAGGGTCATTCCACGCCAAATCATTCAGGACATGTAACCCACCCGTCTCAGAATTTGATGAAACTTTGTGTACTTTATCTGTGCATCATTTTATGAATACACATGAATTTTTGTAACATTTGGTCTAACCATTTCTGAGGTACAGGCACTCAAAGTTTGGCCTGTTTGTAGTAAAATGTGTATTTCTTGAAACCTGAAACCACCCAGACGGACAGCTTTTCTGATTTTTCTCTTCCTAATCACAGTTATGCACCGATTCAGCTGAAAATTTGGTAGTATACTAAGAATTTCATGCTGATTTTGTTAATGAATTGGAATTAGTGTTTTAGTATCACCACCGTTGTTAAAATTTACTTCAAAGTTAAAAAAAATATTATTTTTACAATTTTAGAGGCATTCTGAAAATCCTTTACAACTTTTTTATGTCATAAGGTAACCTCACAAAACCATATACCGTTACAAATAAGACAAAATTTTCTACAAGATGATGGAAAAAAACACATGAGCTTTCGAGTTTCCATTTTTTTGGTGAGGTAAAACTGTCAATTTTTACATTATTTTGGTTCTGTTTTACCAATTAGAAATTCAGTCCTAAAATATTGGCACAAGTGTTACATTTTGATTTTACATTTACATTTAACTGAACATAACAATGGTGAAATAATTTAATTAGGTACACTTGTGTAATTGCCGAAAATAAATTACAAATTAAAACGTCAATAAAATATAACAGGTAAGTACATGGTGTGGACTGTACTAAACAACAAAACAATACCTGTGAATCAATCTGGAAGTTTCAGAGGCTTGGAAGTGACATTATTATCTACTAAGAGTCCAGCGTAAACGTTACATGACTGTAATACCATTCAAGTATTAAGTAAAAGCATTGTAATGTTTGGTGTTACGTATACACACGTGTAAAACAAACAGTAACTTTGTAGTTGCTGAATTTCTTAACATTTAATATAGTAAAAATTATAGGCTTTAGAACTCACTCTTATTTTACAATTTTGATGCTTTCAGTGATTCCCACTTTACATCAATTTTCTTCTCTGTGGAAAATTTGAGTGTGTAGAATCGTCCTTGTGGTTTCTGGAGGTTCTATTACACACAAGATGTGTTCAGGGCACACATAATATTTGTCTTCTTTTTCTGGCCAGAAAAACATTTTACTAGGTCGATGAGGGTGCATGAATTGAATGTTATAATCTCCTTCCTCTTCATTTATCCCTTGAACTACCCCAGTACACCATTTTCTTTCATAAACTTAAGCAACATAACAGTGAAGTTTTGGAATCTCAATTAGTTGGTACTGGATTATCCGCTGTGAATATTTTGTATCTGAGGGAAATTTCTAAGACCAGGCTTGTTTACTTTGCTTTTATTTCATTTGCTGATGCTGGCTTGAAATAGTGAAAGCTACTTGTTGCAGAAATTGTTTTCCCAGTTGCAAAACGTTGTTCAAGAAAAACTCTTTGTCTGTTGATTTCTTCTTCACTTAGAAAAATAAATAAATGCTTGAGAATGGACCCCTACAAAAGTTAAACATATGCTCAACAGTTGTTATTTGGTCATTTCGTAGATTGTGCAGATTTCTTTTAATAACTGTCCTCTTCTCAGAACTCCTATTCCATCACACGCTGTTTTTACATGACATGTTGCATGAAAAGTTCAACATGCTTCAAGCCCAAAATCTTCAAGATGACAGTACAAATTATTTTGGAGTTTCATACGGTCATTACTAACCCATTGAGAATATTTCACTTCATCATCATCATCATCATATGCCTCAAAAGTTTGTTCCAAGTATGTAGTTAAATTAGTTTTGTAGCATACATTTTCTCAGACGTCTGCTATACACAACCGTGTCCATCAAAGCATGTACAGCCTCCCTGGATTGAAGTTTCATTCATAACAATAGCAATTGCATATTTTGTTGGGTTGTACACACACATATAGCATGGGGGGTGCATGGTGACCAAGCTAAAAAACACAGCTTGGGTCGAAGTGTGCAAAATTTATGAAAACCCATCTTTATATCTGGATTTTTTTGTTTAAATGTGTTGTACAATTCATCAAGTTTGCATAAGATAAGTCTTTTCTGTTTTGTATTCGTTCTTTCTAATACTAACTTTGTCTTTTGCACCTGGAAGGATATATGAATACTCATCATCTGATAGAAATTTTCCACGGTAGTAATGGTTTCTAGAGTAATTTTTCTACCTTCCTTTGGTCCAGGGATTGCGAAAATTCTTTTTTTCTCTGCCAGTATATGTGCTTTTCTCGCAATGTATTCAGAAACATGGAATTTTTTTGCTGCTTCCGTGACGTTCGTGCAATTTTCAATATTTGAATTTTTTCCCTAGTACTTAAATCAATTCCTAATTTCTCCTTCATTGGGTTTACTAACTTTTCAAGATCTTCTGAATTAACTGTAACTGTGTGACATTTTTGATCACAAATTAAATCCTTGTCTGCCTCTTCTACTTGCATTTCGTATTCCAGTTTTTTCTGTAAGTTGGTGCTTACTTGCTTTACCTTTTTCGTAATGTACCCTAATTTGTAATGAGAAAGGACTGATTTAAGTTTTATGGGTGTTACATCCAAAGATTTATTAAGTTTATCATTTTGCATTAACCTTGAAAGGCCAAGGCATCATCTTCCTGTTCTTTTTTGTTATTTCCCTGCTTTCTTCTTCTTTTGCCCCTTCTTCAGTTAATACTTTTCTACAATTACCACATGGCCAGGAATTAAGTGGATCCCTTTACTTTTTTTCCAAATCCTTCGCTTTTGCTACAGAAATAATTCATAAGTTTTTGTTGTTCCTAATAGGAGTTGAATGTCTATTAAAAGGATCACAGCAGGCTTTCTCATTGTTTTCAAATTTTGTTAGAAATGAACACAGATGGAAGTGAAACCTGTTCTCCACTTCAAAAGTTCTTGTTGCTCCTGTGACAAATGTGAAATATTTAATAAAGCTATCTTCCTTGTATATGCAGTGAGACAACGAGATTTAAAAATAATAAACTCCTATTATACACTTTAATGGCACACAATCAGTTCCAGTTGCCATATTAGCATTATTATTACACACAAAACCAATGTAGTTTAGATATTGTATAATATTTTTAAAAAAGTTTACACTATGATCTTTGTTGTTAACTGATTCACTTTCAACAATACAAATTATAAAAAAATCACAAGTGCATGATACATAATAGCACTGAGAGACTAGTTAGTTGACTTGACACTCTCATCAAGACTGAAGAATGCAGACTGGAAATTACCTAATTGTGCAGGCTGAAACCTGCGTATCTGTTTTTCTTTCTCAACAGTCATTCTCGGACTCTATTCAAAGATCATGTTTCAGCAAACTGCAGCTCTGACACATCTTAACCGCCTAAGGTTACAAATGGAGAGGTATTTAACACACAGGAACTACATTGTTTTCTTGTATAATGTATTAAGTTAAGACGGAGATAGATAATAACTTAAATTCTAAACTTTTGGAACTTCCAAATTGATTCAGATGTCTTACGGTTTTATTGTTTGTATGTACTGTTATCACACGAGAAGTTGCTTTAATTCGTAATAATATTTTTGGCAACTACACAAGTGTACCTAATTAGATTATTTCTTCATTGTTACATTTAGTTAAATGTAAGTGTACAATCTAAATGTGACAGTTGTGCCAATATTTTAGGACTAAATTTGAAATTGGTAAAACAGAACCAAAAAATGTAAAAGTTGACAGTTTTATCTCACCAAAAATGGAAACTCAAAAGCCCACTTGTTTTTTTATCATCTTGTAGAAAATTTTGTCCTCTTTGCAACTGTATAGGTTTTGTGAGGTTATCTTGTGACAGAAAAAAGTTGTAGAGGATTTTCAGAATGTCTGTAAAATTGTAAAAAATCTTTTTCCCTTAACTTCAAAGTAAATTTTAACTGTGATGGTGACATTAAAACATTAATTCCAATGCATCAACAAAATCAGCATGAAATTCTTAATACACTACCAAATTTTCAGCTAAATCGGTGCATAATTGTGATTAGAAAAAAAAAATATGAGAAAAGCGGTCTGTCAGTGTGGTTTCAGGAAACACACATTTTACTACAAAAAGGCTCAACTTTGAGTGCCCGTAGCTTAGAAACGGTTAAACTAAATGTTATAAAAATGCATGTGTATTCATAAAATTATGCATAGATAAAGTACCCAAAGTTTCATCTAATTCTAAGATGGGTGGGTTACAAATTATTTTTTTGTTGGATGATTTGGCATGGAATGACCCCTGATACTTATTACTGCTCATGTAGAGCTAACAATATAAAATAAATATTAATTCTCAGGGGAAGAGCTGTTAAATAAAAACAATTAATAAAAGGCAGAGTGAAAGTAACAATTTATTATTATTTTTAAATGTTTGGCAATTGAAATAAGCAAAGACATAGAATTACAAAATGTGCATCGCACAATATTATTTAAAAGATAAACAGGGCTATGTAAAACCTTTTAATATTATGTTTACCTAGAGTGCACTCTTAACATGCTGAGTTTGATTGACGTGAAAACTTGATGTAAGATAAATTAATTAATTTATGATTAATTTTATTTTAAAATCGTAGACATAATCATTTTGGATGACTAAGTGTGGTGTGTAACACAATTAAAGTTTATGTAGGGCATAGAACTTAGCTGAAAATAAAATGTAGCGATGAGTAGGTGTCCAGTGAAAGGATATGTTGAAAGAATGTGTAAGTTGAACTTAGTTTAAATATGTGTGGAAACGTAGGTGAAGTAATTGAATATCTGTTGATACCTAGTTGAAATCTTGTTGAACCCTCCACTGTAACAAATAAAAGGTAAGTGGAGGATTAATTAACACTTTTAGAGAACAAAAGGGAGTACCATGCAGACACGGAGGGAAGATTTACCTACAGAGGGTAGACTAGATGACTTGCATCTTGAAGTACGTATAAAGTTAACTATAGTAAGAATTGCCTCAAAATTCACTACCTTGTTTATGTGTTTCAAATTAAGTAAACAAATTATTGAACGCAAACGTAGCTTGAAGGGAGAAGAGATAGTGCAAGTGTATGAACGTTCACAAGATGGTGGCTAGATAGCAGTACTGTAGCATATACCGAAGTTCAACCACCCGAAAATGCCACTTTTTGACGTTCTTACCTAAAATTTTCGATAATTACGTGCATAAGTGGTTGCAAGTAATTGCTCTCACAGCCAGTATATTACGTAAAAAATATTAGGGAGTTCCGGGACTACGGATTAAATGAACGTCTAATTTATTTCGACATACCCATGGTGCAGACAAATGTTTGTACACTTGTCAATAGGTAGCACGATCATCGTGCTCTCTTGTGGAATGCACATTTTAAGGAGACACAGCAAAGCATTGTTCAAGCGAATTAAATGTCACGTTAATTGTTTTATGTTCATATTGTGTTCACCCAGAAAATAAAAAAATTATTTCACGCTATTATCTTTGTGGGGTCCGTGTAAGAATGTAAATACATTCGGCGCAAGACGAGAGAAATACGACTTGGAGACGTGGAGAAATAGCCTAGAAGGAGGCCATACTAGATTTATGTGAGCATTTGTGCACGCGCGCAAACGATGTGTTGATAGTATGGCCTCCATTTAGATCCTAATAAGTTGTAGTGGCAGAGAGAGTAGACCGGCCATGGCACAGGTGCGGCGGTGGCGCGGTTTTCAAACTGTCACTCCTGCATTATTTAACGGATTTAATTCATCCCTTTTCATGTAAAGAGTTTGCATCCAAACCAAACTTATTTTTGGTTTGTATGTCGTTTAATATAGCTATGGGTCTGTATTTTGCACCTAAGCTACAGAGCATAGAGCATATGCGCGACTGCGTACATTTGAGTTCTGTTGTATGCACTACATTCTCAATGGTAGACATTCAACTTTAACATTGTGTTTTTGTAGCACATGATACCATAATTAATATTGGTTTCTGGGACTCTATTACTGCAGCTTCATGTGTGATATATATAAAAACAGTGGGTCCTACACAGTTGCAACAAGAACACTTTTTTTTGTTGGACAGGTAATGTTACAATCTAAAATGTTTGAAAATTCTGACAGCAAAAAAGTTGTATGCAATGGTCCCTTGCATTAAATTTTAAATACGTTGAAATGTATGCCATATTGTTAACAATGTAGAAATATGAAGATACCAAAATTTATTTTTCTTCTATACACCATAGTTTAGGAATGGGAAGCAAGAAAAGTTCAGGGGAAGCAGCAGGCGACCGAAAACGTATTTTGATTGGTCCACGTCACAAGCCATAACGGCCAGCACTGGTCATATAAATACTTAGCTAGCATGGCAATCAATGGGTAGAGTGTAGCATATTGGTTACGCTACTTGGCTACTATTTATTAGGGTCCGGATTCAAAACCCACAAATTTTATGTATTTTTTTTATAATACTATTATAAATTTTAAAATTGTCTGATAAAAAAAAAAAGGTTTATTAATTTTTTTTAACCATTGTAAAGGGGCTCCGTCTATCTACGTCGCCGATGTAGTTGTTGATTCGGGGACGTAACTCTCCACCCGTTGCTATTGCAAGTAGTTAGCAGGCAGAAAAATGGCTAAACACAGCGAGCTGATGCAGAGGCGGTGCCTTAATACTGAAGCCCGGATAGCAGTTAGGTTAATCAGAAACGGATAAAAAAAAATAAGAAAAATTATATCGGCATTTTTTTATTTAACATTTCTTTCGATGCACTTTAACGGACAAAGGCAATTCACAAAGCGTGTGCTACCCAGAGTTAGTTGAGGTGACTTTTCTATCTACGGATTACGACTTGCCGCTTCCCTCCATAGTAGTACTTGGTCCGGCACTTTATCAACCTTAGCTCTGACTACGCGGTTATCAATACCTACTTCTGGTTACATTACTACAAAAAGAAAAGGCAGTATGCCAAAAAGGAGAGACAAAACAAAAAGACTGATCTCTTCTAATGAATCCGTCCTCTAGGCTTCACAGCCCCTCTACCACGTCTAACACGTCCTCTTCCTGCCGCCATGATGCCCCAACTAATAAAAACACTCAGCTGGCCATCTCCCGGCGACCGTTCCCTAGCTCCGATGAATCACAACTAACGTTTACACACTTGAACAGAAAAAAAACTTAGCCGGCCATCTCCCGGCAACCGGTCACGAGCTCCGATGAATCACAACTAACCGATGACAAACACAAACAAGAAAAACTTAGCTGACCATCTCCCAGCGACCGGTCACGAGCTCCGATGAAACACAACTAACTTTCCTGGGCGGACACCCGGACTTACTCGGCCGAGCGGCGGAGGGATACATCAAGATCCAACTTGCCTAAAAAGCTGGTTAATTGACGTTTATAACCTAAAAATTGTATGTAACGTAGATACTGATAAATTTGCAAAGCATTTTATTCCATAATACCAGCTAAATATTCATTAGTTTATTAATTGGGGATGTGCAGCGTCATCAATCTGTCGCGGATCACCACCTTCACGGAGTTTTGCGCCCGACACTACCACCCACGTCGATCGAGAAACGACCGGCAGAGCTCATCACATTCCAGCACGTCCCAATACGTGCCTCCAAGCGAGTGAACTCTGACCTGCCTGCCAGATAAATCCATCCAAAGCACAGGCTAGCTCAGAACTTATTTGAAATTTTTAAAAGCTAGCACGTCTCTGTACGTGCTTCCAAGCAAGAGAACTTTGACCAGCCTGCCAGAGTAATCCCATTCCAGGAGAAGCAAGCTAAGAGGCTACTTGAAATTTAAAAATCAAAACAAGGCCAAATATAAGAAAAATTTACTTACAAAAATTGCTTGAAATTAAATTAGCTTTAAATTGAATCCAAACACGACATTAATCCGATAAAATTTACTCGTAAAATTAAATACTTTTCTCTTGCTTTAAAGTTCAATTTTAAATTTTGAATACAATTTACTGTTAATTTCTCTATTAGCATCCCCAATTAATAGGTTGGATCCCGCCGTATACATCCTTATCCCTGGTTAAGTTGGCCTACCTAATTTGTTATAAACAACAAAGGAAAAAAATATTAATTAAGACAAAAAGAATTGAAATTACTGTATGATAAGAGGCCAAGTAAGTGCTGCGTGCCAGTGCACATCACACCATCTATTTTCCATTTTTGCAACCATAATAATTTAATGTCTGAAATGGCATATTTGCACGGTAGAAACAGCGATTTAATTTGAATGTGAATCACGAAAGGGATTTTTTATATGATCTAGTAGGATAGTGTACCTACATTAAAATAATAGGCCATACATGGTTAGGCTTGCATTTAGGCTAAATGTGTTTATTTTGTTCATGTTCAATCACATTACTTCACATATTACATAATGAACACGTCATTAGTGGTAAATAGTACTGCAGTAGGCTTATGTTATACTGATATACAAAATAAATAACATTTTTTTGCAGTACGGTAAACCAAAACTAAACAATAACCCAGAAGTATTATTTTCTGTATAAATGTATGTATTGCATATAAACCTAACATACAAAATACTATTGATTATACGAGATATATTTGGATAAAGAATCAACAGTTCTATGCAAAATCTGAGAAACAATATTATACTAACCCGAAAGATTATTGAACTCACTTAAGTTTTCTAATATCAGCCCAGAGAGTAATCATTGCACCATCGTGGCCGACACGTGGTGTGGTTATATTGCAAAGTAAATATATGGGTATTAAATAATTAAATATAGTAATGGTTTGCACCAGTAAACAGGTTTATTTAATGTATTATTGCATATTACAGTGTCCAGATATTGCTCTGATATTGTGCGATAAAACAATATGTGTAACACTAACTTTTACAAAACCTCAGACTAGAATACATTTGAAATATGACATTTGTTACATTTTATGATTAACTACATGCATATAACCTAACGAACCACCGTAACAGACTTAAAAATCATTTTTTATTGACCAAGCGTTGTCTGGCACTCCCACCGGTGTGCGACAGCATTCCGCTAGCTTGCCAAGGCTCCATGTGTACAATGGCTTGTGACGACACTACACGTTTCCGCGGGCGTTTTAAAAGCGCGAGCTTTAAGTAGCTGTAGTTACCTCAAATCGACTTCAAATTCAAAATTTTCAACACACGTCTATTTATTTTTATATGCGTGTAATTTGGATGTTTTCATTGACATTCACTTGAGGGGTCCATTAGAGGGTAGCCACGTCTGCTATATTCATAAGGGTAGAAGGTATCAAGCAGCATTTGATGTTGGTTAGAAGCTCCCAATAGCATTAAGCAATGCTGAAAATGTTGTTTCCTTATGTCAATTAGTTAACCATATTTTGGTAAAATAGTTTTACAATTTTAGGTGGAAAGTTGCAAAATGTGTCGTTTTACTTTCGTCATGAAAAACACTGGTGCGTATTAAATGTGTCAAGATTAATACTGCGTTTATGCACAAAGCACTGAACTAGAGCACAGTGATTTCACTGAAGTCATTTTTCTATGTGACTTTAAGCAGTGATCCTGTAATTTTATTTGTGGAAAATATGATGTAAAGTCAAACAAGTGTTTTTCTGTTTCTGTTTTACAAGTTTGGTTGTTATTTTATAAGGTACAGCAATCTGAAAAAGCAAACTTTATACCTGTCAAAAGTGCTCCAAAAACATACTTCTCTAATATGTGTGCTATGGTTGGAATACTGAAGATACTGTGCCTGATATGCCTGTCTTGCAAGAAACTACAGGTGTAACAGCACAGTTAGATGCCACACCAACATCCTTTGATTGCTTTTTTGTTTTCATGCCACTTGACATTAAATGTTAAAACTGAAACAAATTGTTATGCTAGCCCCATTATCACCAAGTTGAGAAGGCAAAACAAACTGTAGCCAAATACACCAGACCCTCGATTTTACGAACATTGGATTTAACGAAGGTAGCGATTTTACAAATACTGTCTCAGGAACCCTCAAAAATAACCAAATTCTATGACCAAAAACATTGTAAGGAATTACATTAATAATGATGTGTGCTGTGTTAAAAAAAATAGTTAGACGGCAATTTCTTTTACTAAATAAGATATTGTAAATAAGTTTAGTGAATTTAAACCAGAGATCTCCAAACTACGGCCCGCGGGCGAAATGCGGCCCGCAATAAAGTTTTATCAGGCCCGTGAACATGATTCCAGTTTGGTACAAAATAACAAAGATCATACTATTTTCGGTAACCAATGAAGTGAATTTTATGATCATAAGGCGATAAAAATGGAGGTCAAATGTCAATGGAAGTTAGCTTTTCTCACAGATTTGATGACACACATGAATTGTTTGAATCTGAAGCTACAGGGTGAAAATGCCCTCATATGAGACACACACGGACACATAAAGGCATTCCGACAAAACTGCAATTTCAGTCGCAACTGACCAAAAGCTGCTTTGCCCATTTCAAGTGTTGTAAAATGTTATGTCACTAAACGGACAATCCTCTTCCTTCGGAATTTGCTGTTGAAGCTATAACAGATTTGAATTCACAGTTCCAGACTAGTTTTTCAGACCTATAGATTATCTGGCATCAGACATATGGCTCTTCGAAAACCATTTCAAATGCAACATTGAAAGTCTTCCACGTGAACTACAATTAGAAGTGATTTACATGAAGTCCAGCAACGTGCTGAAGGACAAATTCGAAGAAAATAACTTATCGATTTTACCGCAATCTTTCAGATAACTCACTTAGTAACTTAAAGAACTTCACTCGCTGTATCATGTAAATATTTGGCATGACCTATGTGTGTGAATAGACATTTTAAAAAATGAAATACGTGAAAATAGCTATCGATCACGATTATCTGACGAACATTTGAAGTCCAAACTGATGATTGGAAACACAAAATTTCAGCCTCGGATAGGCAAAATAATGTCACAAATAATACGGTATCACATGTCTTACATGTAAAATAATAGTTTATTCATGTATTAACACATTGGGGTCTAGGTCTTTTAATTGTGATAATATCCAGAATACTAGGCTTTTTTGATGATTGTTAAACATCTTTGTAATCATAATTTAAATGCTATATTGCTAACCAATATACCAAAATAAACATCAGAATTTCTACTTTTTATTGATATACAATTTAAGTAATTTTTTTAGTGTTTAAATAATATAAGATAATTTTATAAAATATATCAATTTACATATTGAATAAAATTTCTCCTGTTTGTAGCACATAAAATAAAATTTTAATAAAAAATACTTTACATACTTTTGGAATACTTGTTTTAAGCATGAACACTTAAAAACATTTAACATACATAAATACACAATTTTTGTTTTCTTAGTACAGTACAGAAGTTTCAGAAACTGTTTAGACTACACAAAGTGAAAATGTAAGTTGTTGAGACACTAATATTTTGTATTTATTACATATTTCCAATTTTTATTGAAATGTTTCTAGTACCATAATAAACTGCTTACTAAATCTATAAGTAAATACATTCTCAAGTTGTACAGTTTACATAAATGTAGCCCTTGTACAAAACTTACGAAAAATGGTGATATATGTAGTGCTACTACTATTAGTTCCTTTATTTATATATTTTCTCTTATTTCTGGATACTTCAATTTCTAAAGAAGAATAAACACAACTATTTTACAAACTGTACAATTTGTATTCACTTATAATTTGTACGAAAGTGTACAAAACTTACAATAATGCTTCGTATATCACTCAATGTGTGGGATTGTAGTTTTTCCATTGTGCTTCCTTTTCTTGACTATATCTTATATTTACAATTATTTCAGCCCTATAAAACAAATATAAGTACATAATTAGTTACAACTTGTACAGTTTATCAGAATCTCTGTAAAACACAGAAATGTGAAACTTCAGTCATTGCAGCACCAATGTTTCTGTCCTTACAAACTTTCCTGTATTTTACTGGACATGACGAATTCAACCACCACAAAAAATATACGTACACAATTACTTACAAGTTGTACAGCTTACATAAATTTAGACACTATTCAGAACTAGCAAAATTATTTTCAAACACTTAGTATGAATCTGCAGTTATTGGATTGCAACTTTTTTTGTCTCAAATTTTCAATATTTCGCAGGAAAAGACAACCATAAAAAACCTCAAGATAGCTAAGTACACAGTTATTTACAAATTGTACCTTTTACATAAATTTAGACACTGTACAAAACTATCAAAATGATTTTGTAACACTTATTATGAAACTGCAATTATTGCATCACAACTGTTTGTTCCTGACAAAATTTCATTATTTTCTGATAAAGACAAGAATAAAACCTTATGAGAAAGCTAAATACACAGTTATTTACGAGTTGTACAATTTACATAAATTTAGGCACTGTACGAAAATAGCAAAATGATTTTTAAACACTAAGTATGCATCTGCAGTTATTGCATTGCAACTGTTTTCTCCTCACAAATGTTCAGTATTTTGCAGGTAAAGAAAAGTATAAAAGTCCCAGAGAAAGCTAAGAACACAGTTATTTACAAATTGTATGCTTTACATAAATTGACACTGTGTAAAACTATCAGAATTATTTGAAACGGTGTGAAATTGTAATCGTTGCACTACCATTGTTCCTCTTCCTTACACACTTTATTATTTTACTGGTAATGACTAGAACAAAACACCTAAATAGCTATATACATAATAACTAGATACGATTTACAGTATATGTAAATTTATACATCGTACAAAACAAGTAGAATTATTATGAAACACTCAGTTCAAATCTGCAGTAATTGTACCATATCTGTTTACTTTCCTTACAAACTTCCTATATTTTGACGGTAAAAATGTGTACAGAAATCTAAACAAGTTTTACAGTTTCCATAAATTTTTATTTTCTACTAAACTAGCAGAACCAGTGAAAACATATGGAGCAAAACTGCAGTCTTTGCACCACCACTTTGCCTTTCCAACAAAATTACTCTGTTTCACATCCCAGTTGAAGTAAAACAAATAAAATATAATAAATTACACAAGTTGTACAAATGTGTACATTATAGCATATTGAAGTCTGCACATCACTATTTATCTCTGTTTACATTTGCCACCGTTTACTGCACATTTCATGTCAAGGGACCATAAACAAATATCAGTACATAGTAAGAAGTAGTGCAGTTTACGTAAATTTTGCTTTGGTATGATACTTGCGGAAACTTTCCGGAGCACACAGTGCGAAACCGCAGTCTTCGCACCACCATCTTGTTCTTTTTGAGCACGTTTTCCATCTTTTGCTTTGCCTGCATCGGAACAAACTTTACAGTATCTTGTAGGTTTTTTTTTTTTGTTCTCTGTTGGTGGTATTTTTGTTGGGAAGTGACGACCAGACAACCTATCAGCTGATGATGCCGATGTTGCTGCTGCTGCTGAGTGAGTATCTTCTTGTATGGCACCATGTGAAGCCAGCTGATTCCCAAGAGCCTTCATGAAATTCTCTAGGCTGGTTTTGTTGTCATCTGCCCTTGACTTTTTGAACAAGATCTACGAATTTATAATGGCCATCAAGAAAAGGTGAAAGAAAATTTTCTTTCACCATTTTATAGACTTTCTTTGGAAGGGGTAGTAGCTCAATAGCTGATCAACGTAATCAACACCAGTTTTATTGACATTATAGTCGAGGACAGTGTCTAGTTTTGTTTTGGCAACTAAACCACCCCAACTTCTTACATTTACTTCGCTACATGTAGCCATGTGTTTTGTTGAGAAACAGTATACGTCTCGAGTGTCTTTCCATTTTACCACCAAAATAGGACCACACCTACGAAAAATTTTTTCACCCTTTGAAAGATCTTTTTTTCATAGTTCAGTTGGTAAACCTCTCCGATTTTTCTGCACTGTTCCTACGGCCAAGGCTTTCTCCTTCCAAAGCTTGTCAAATAACTGTGGACTTGTGTAAAATCGGTCCATGTACAGGGTGTGTGCTTTGCCTTAATAATTACAACACAGTCTTCGAACCAGGTTTTCAATGGAATTTTCTACACTTCCGGCACCACCAGTATAAACTTCACAATTGAGAACATATCCTGTACTGGTATCACAAAGGATGTACAGCTTTATCCCATACTAGTGGGGTTTATTTTTTATGTAGACGCAAAAGTGCAAACATTCCCAGAAAGGGCACATTCCTTCGTCAATCGTCAGATTCTCTGATGGATAGAAACATGCTTTATATTGGCTAACAAAATGATTGAAGTATGGTCTGACTTTATGTAGAGGATCGTGATTTTCTTGTCCCCTCTGTACGTATGTTGCATTATCATTTATGTGCAACATGAATAATATGGACCGAAATCTGTCCCTACTGAGGAGACGTCCAGGAAATGGAGAATGCATAATGTTATCATTCGACCAATAATCAGTGATTTTGGGCTTTTTCACCAAACTCATATGAATGATTATTGCAAAAAAACTGTACATTTCCTGAAGTTTTACGGTAGTCCATCGCTGCAACATTGAATTTGGCTTCAACGTTTTTGCTTGTTTCATTTTGTCGAGCATTGTACCTGCATAACCGTTCGTTTCAGTTTTTATTTTTTTTATGGCATCTATGCCAAAAAAGTGTGAACACAGGTACAGTGGAACCTCGTTAAGACGAGAGTTGATAATGACGGCAGAAATTGTCGTTATAACAGATGCTCGTCTCAACCGATATTGCTGATAAATCGTCAGTTCTCCGCCTTCTCCCCCCCTTACCATAACTATACGTACTAGTGACAGAAGCGTGTGCCTATGCCGTGCTATGCGATTCCCCAAAAAACTAAACACCCTGTATCTCGTAAACCGCTGGAACGATTTTAACAAAGCATCGTATATGTTCACGCCATTACCTCCTCTGAACAACAAAACAATAAAATTTCAAAATATTGTTTTTCAAAAAAAACAAAATTTAATTTTTTTTTTTCAAAAACAAAAATTTAATTTTTTTTTTTTTTTTTTTTTCAAAAACAAAAATTTTTTTGGGGTACATTATTCTCAGTGACGTAAAGTCAATGTCTTATCAACACAATAAAAAAGTTTCACCTTTATACCTTAACGTATACGTTAACATTCGTAGACGAATGACGATGCCGGGTGTTGATTATGCATCTGCTTATGTGAAACTAATACACAAGTTAGAACAGTGGCACAGTATATACGCACTTTGAAACATCACCTCTCGTAACATATTTTCTTACAAGGAAAAATAATTCTCATCTGAATGCTAAATTATATAACGCTACGCTATCTTGCAAGCAAAACATGGCTGCGTTGGGCCTCTAGAGTAGCGTGGATGCTGGGCCGCCATGGCAAAGAAGCACAAATAATCTGAAGCTTTGTTTGCGGATTGGTTGCTTTCCGTTTGATTTCACTTGCCATTGCTACAGAAAACACGCACGCGCAACTAACTCCAACCCGAAGACGATACAAGTTGTCAGGAGACAAAGGTAACACAATTTTCTTTGTGTGTACACGCGTCGATATAGAGCCGACTCATCGCACAGTATCAATCACTGCTCATCGCTGTGGATGCCTGCTCCGCCGGGATTATCGTTTCAGAGTTTCGCATCAAGAGCGCACCACCAGATGTACGGGATGCTGCGCAAAATTGATTCTTTCTTGCAGCTCTCGATGTTCACTCCGAGCGCGCCACGAGTTGTTTATGTGACGCATTCCGCGTATGTACAGCCGTTTTTCTGTCGTTATAACGTAAGCAACCATGAAAATGCTCTCGTATTAAACAAATTAATTAACTTTATATTTAATACAGAAATTGACGGTGCACAAAAATACTGTCATTATGGCCATATTCTCGTCTTAACCTATACTCGTCTTAACGAGGTTCCACTGTAATTTCATCTGATGTTTCGTCTACATTAATAAGAATACCGGAGTGTTCTTGAAAAACAGGCAGCGGCGGTTGATTATCTGACGATACCCACAAAAACAGCTGCAGGTGATTTTTCATTTGCTAGTAATCGTATCTGATTAGAATCTGAAAAAAATAAATAAGAAAAAATGTACTTTTTTTTGTTTTTGTACCCGTTGTGGCGAGTATTTTCTATTGTTCAGCAAAATAATTATTACCAGCACATAAATAATCTTTCCCAGCCAAAAAAATATATAAATATATGAAATCCATGCTCACCAACAGTAACATTGCCGCTTGCAGGATTTTCTGCTTGCTGTTCATTTGTTCTGTTGCTAGGTCATATAGCATGAATCAGCGGGACATTGTCATCCTCTAAAAAGTATTGAACAATTGTCAACATAAACTGCTTATAGTATGACGATGATATATATACATATAATCCACAATTTTGTAAAGACTACACTTACCAGAATCACTTCCCATAGATATCTGTGATGAACAAGTGATAGAAGAGATTCAGGTATCAATTCTTGTTGGCAATCTGTTTTCCTATTTTCTTCTCCTCGGGACATTGTCTTCATCTGTAATAAAAATACAAGACGAATAAGACATGTACTCAGGCATAATACACTTCAAGTAAATACCGTAAGAAGTAAATAATTATTTCATACAAACCTGAAGACTGTTCGGAATTTTCAGACGATGGTTCAATTACCAAGTCAGTATCACAGTCATCAATCTATGAACCAGAAGAAGCATACAGATCTTCTAGATCGTGAAATTCTTCGCTACTACGTGATTTTATTTTCGCCATTTTCGTACCTGTTGCATCAACAAGATTAAAAAAACTAGTGTGATGCAACAAGCGACGAGTGCCACGACACGTATGTAATGCTTGGCGACACACGTGTGTTATACTACAGCCTATGCCATCTAGCGACAGTTCAAAGAACTCGCACAAATGTAGGACGCGCGCCTCGTAATCCACAGTCAAATTCCGCTCGAGCAAACTCATACGAAACTGCAGGAACACCTGCTCGAGCTGTGCTGGAGCGCCGATCATTGCATTAAAATACTATGGTCGAGTTATGCTCGAGTGTAGACCCGAATGTGTTAAGCTAATTGGCTCTAATTTTAATTAAGAGTTATAATGTCAAAATGAATACTTATGTAAATAAATAATTAGCTGTACTAGACTTACCTTGTAAAATCATAGGCTTGGACTTATATTTTAAAAATTGATTAATTAAATTTTGTTATAAAGTGCTGTGTTTTCTCAAGGAATAACACATGTTAATAGTAAAAATGAAGATAAGGTAAAAATTCATATTTAACAATATGATTTATGATTTTGCTCTACAATATGTAAAGTTCAGCCTGCTGCAACTATCCAGGAATCAAATGTGGCCCTCGTCCATATAAGTTTGGAGACCCCTGATTTAAATGATACTTCAATAAAAAGATTTACAATGAAACTTCATGGAATTGTGGGTGTCCGGTAAGAAATGCACT
This sequence comes from Medauroidea extradentata, assembly GCA_003012365.1. NCBI lineage: Eukaryota > Metazoa > Arthropoda > Insecta > Phasmatodea > Phasmatidae > Medauroidea > Medauroidea extradentata. The sequence continues at coordinate 29,998 of PNEQ01002109.1, read as the reverse complement.
ATTTTGTTTCCAGTGTGTATCGTTCCATTGAGAGCCCTCCTGGAGTATGAAAGGTGTTAAAGACGTAGGGCACTTAAAAGAATATATTAAAAGATGTTCTGAAAACAAAACACATATCACAAATGTACTTAATCTGGCAGAGAAGTGCAAAATAAGTTTTTATTTGCGAGAAGGCACTCAAGAGCTCGGTTTTCTCTTTTTTTGGGGAACAACGAGCAAAAAGCCCAACTTCCGTAACGATTAACTTAAAAATAAAGTAAGTGATAGTTGAAATATAAATTTATATCAATAAGCAGACGTCCTACGATCTAAAGAACACCACTGAATAATAGATATGACTGACCCTTTCCCCAAATAAATGATAAAACAGAGCTCGAGTGTGCCTTCCCTCAAGCGAATAGGCCGACTTCCGTAGCGTTTAACAGAAAAATATGGCAAATAATAGTTGAAATATAAATTTATATCAACATGCAGACGTCTTACGAATAAAGTAACACTGCTGAACATGTAGGCGTTCATTACTAGCCAACACAGTGCTCATGTAAATTGTTCATCAAAGCACGAAGGATAAAGTAGATGTATTTATTCATTGCACTGTTATATATAACTTCAGCATTAATTAAAAGTGATATCAAAATAATCCCTCAATTTTTATATTTATATATAAACACACACTACATGACATGAAAGAGAAGTAGTAAGTGTCATGGGAACTAGGTCCCGAAGACTAACATCTCCTGACAAACAGGAGCGACGCAATGACACATCAATTTTCTTCTGCTGAGGTTTTCAGAATACCTGCAAAAGTGACCCTCTACAGTAAGCGTTGTGATCCTAATTAGTTCAATACGCGGCCAGCAGATGGTGCACGGTTGTCCAAACAGTGCACAAAGGAGCGAATCAGTGTGCAGTGGTGCGCGGGATCAAGCATCAAAGACGGTGCAGAGATTAATTTTTTTCTGTCTGCAGTCTAACTAAACTACAGGCTTGCATGATTTGTGCCCACACCGGTCGCGCGTGGTGCGATGGCTCTATCACTGTGAGAAAAGTGACTACAGGCATGTATGTATTTCCTGTGGCTTCTATTACAAGGTGTTAGCAACATGGTGAGATCCTAAGCTGTGAGATGGCATGCGTTCGCTTGCCTGGACTGGGATGCGAAAATAAATGTAGTAGAGTTAGCAGAGAAAATACTGTGTGAAAATTAATAATCATAGTACCCGTGAATTAATAATAAAAGTTGAATTACGGTAATAAATCACTCTCATATTAAAAATAATAAAACATGTGCCAGAAAAATACAAATAAAAGTAGCATGCAGCTGACAAAACGACACAGTTCTGCTGGGCTCAATTGGGTACTGGTGAATCCAATCACCTTTCTCTGCTTGTCCGGGGTCTCTTGGTAGAGGACTGCTACCAGACAGACCTGACTGGCATAAATTTGTAGTATAAGGGGTGAGTGGTGATCTGGTCTTAGCAGCACGGGGAGTCCTTGGTATTGGTTTGTCAGTTCTTTGAAGACTCTCTCTTCGGTTGATCCCCATATCCACCATTTCTGTTTGCTGGAGAGGGTCTTGTTGATGGGTTCCATAAAGCGGGCCAGTGGCGGCAGGCTATGTAGTGCAACGGTGCAATTGCCCGGGTCATATTCTCGCCAAATAATATGTTTCTGTATTCGTCTGTGTGGCAACACTGATTTTCTGCCAGGAGAAAGTTTTATTGCTTAACAGCCAACCCGCGCTAAAGCTCTAGGGACTAGCTGCACTGGGTTTGATGTGCCATGCAGTGCACGGGAAAGCAACGTCATAATAGGTAAAAACAGCAAGGGTCATATCCCCCCTCTCGCAACTGTCCCTGAAATCCGTGCAACAAAAGTTTCGTCGTATCTAATGTATTTTCCTTGTAGTATGGCTAAACTATATTTGACTTTCATGTAGATGTTGGATATGAGTTCACATACTACTGTATCTACAGAAGGTTATCAATTAACATTATTCATGATGATATGCTTTGTTCCAATGATAAGAACGTTTCTAAATAAATATTATGCAGCAAAATGTGTCATACTGTACAGTAGTATGCAAGTTTGAAATGTTTTATTTTGCTAACCATACTGTTAAGTAAGGATAAAATGGACTAAGACACTTATGATTATATTGTTTGGCCTCATTGGTGGAAAAGAAGTATTTTTTCTCCTTTCTTAATTTTGTAGCTTGTCGTAAAATTAAGTTCAAAAACTGGCCAACCTAACTTCTTGATTTCAGGTTTTTCTGCAAAAGATTTCCATGCAAACGGCGAATCCAACAGCACGCCCACCGAATTCATTATACAAGAAAAAAAAACTTTTCACATGCCTAATTTACGCAAAATCCCTATAATACACATAGTAAACAGAGTTGAAGTCCGGATACTGATCACAGTCAAGCCTTCTAAAAACTTTCCACCCTGCTCAGTTGTTTTTGGAGGGTTTCTGCAGTTGCGGCGGATATCTTCGGAATCTCGGGTTTTCTCATATTTTGGGGGCAAGAGTCGGTCGTATTTACTGCTCAACAGTATGCTTTTGATCTGTACCATCACCACCCCTTCATCGGGGCTAACCTCACTAATGGTGACGGTAACTAACAAATACACAAGGACACGGACGTGGGTTGTGACTCCCTATTATTCGCAAGAACGCTTAGGCAAGGATTTAACCTCAGTCCAAATAAAGATTGAATTCATAACCTCAGTAAAGTAATGCCAGTTAACAATCAGTAGCTGCAAGCAAAATCATATGTATATTGCAATCATAAAAGAGGTGATCTATAGATAAGCTTCAAAGAAAACATAGTAACTTCCGGGTTCAATCGCAACAGCGTTTTATTGATATACCAAAACATAACAAAGTTTAATATAGCCTTAAACTCATTAAATAAATAACCAACAAAATAGAAACATTAGAAATTACAATACAAAAAAGATAATTACACTAAACATTACATTCACAGAATTACTTTTAACAGGCGTGCAAATGGAATCAATTTTAATATGAACAATATGGAACATTAAGAAGTCCTAGTCGAGAATCCTGAGAAGGTGTAGCAAAAACATTAACATAAACAAATGTGCTAGCCCTATCCTTATAGGGAACTAACACTCACAACATGTGCTATCTGAGTCTCATTCCTCAGTAGCAAACCCTAACATGAAATTGTGGGGACACTCGCCCCTAAATACAATTACTTAAAACTTGGGGGACACTCGCCCATACACATAATCACAAACACCAGCATAACCTACCTCGTAAACGGGAGGGACGGAGGGGACACGTCCCACCCAAAAAATTTCATAGTTTTTAAGATTTTTTAAGGTTAAGATTTCTTTCAGTTGTATATTAAATATTTTGATGCAGAAACTCTTTAAATAGCAGCATTTTGCACCTTAAAATATAAAATTTCCCGGTGGAGGACTCCTACACACCCCTTTATACGTAGGTTATATGTACACTTTCTCTACCAGTGATGTCCCCCCCCCCCCCAAAAAAAAAAATCCAATGCTTACGACGCCGATTCTCAGTAGTATTCACAATCAACTAACCTTGCACAGTCTCATAAACGGGCACATAAAGTGCATAAGAAATATCAAATCTCATTATTTATCTGCCATTATTTATATTTTCCGTAAGTCTAACCTTCAAATTTCACACCTACAGAAATTACTTAATAAACAAACAAATCTAAACTATACAATTTACGTGTCTGCCTCTCGTTCTCTTTTAATTAATAGCTGAAAAATACAGACGTTACCAGAATCTAAACATTAAAAACCAGATCACAAAATGTATTTTAATTTACTGGTCAAGGTGAAAAACAACGAACAGCAAAATGTAACACTAGGACTTTGGCCATTATGCTACAGGACTTCAACTCAAGAAAAATAACAATTAACTAAACAGGCACCAAAAATTATTCAATTACAAGTCCTGAAGCATAACAACCCATTCCACTTTTACAGTGACGATAGACAATAGTAACACTTACGTTTTACTGGAAGCCAACTGAACCCAAATACACTAGACCCCCGATTTTACGAATACTCACAGTTCCTCTCCTCGCATTCGTAAAATCGATACCTTCGTAAATTTGATAGCGGCTTATTCCCCCCCCCCCCCTCTCTGCTTACCCTCCATAACAGAACATTTTTCAATTGCATTTTTTCTGCAGTGTGTCTAGTCGGGCCCCGATTTCCGTAGCGTTTTTTACAGGAAATTAATTAACGTAATAACGTAAACATAAATTGATATCAGTAGCCAGACGTCACACTATTGAGCGGTAGATGTGACCGACCCTTAACCCTAATAAATGTCAAGATAATAAAAAATTTTTTTCTTAAATTAAAAACAAGTTTGGAGTTAAAAAACTTTCTTAAGTCACTAGGAATATGGGTTGTTGTTAATGTGCATGCACTTTTCTCAACTTACATAACTATTAAAAAGGTTCAAAAGTCAAAATTAATTTACAGTGTGTAAAATGTTACGTGCATATATTTTAAAAAAAGTTGGCATACCAAGTGTGTTTGGTATTACATTGTAATAATTTTTGTGATGCTCTTTTGTTTCATGGAGTGCTACATTTAGGTATACTTATTTGTCATTTTCTTAAAGGTTTTCTTACAAGAAACAGTGTTCCAGACATAACATACCTTACATTTTTTGAAATTGAAGTCACAGTTACTTTTAATTCCACAAAATTCATAGGTTATATTGTTTAGTTAACTACCATGATTTATAGAAACATTTAAAATGCATTGGAAGAAAATTTTAGTTGTCCATGTTGGCAGAAATGTTTTAAATTAATTGGAGGGAAACTCAGATCTCGGTATGTTCTCAAGTATTATTTTCTCCAAGATTAAGTTTTGTGCTTGTTTTCATTTATGTACAACAAACAGAGGTAATTACATTCAAAAATTTATCAAGCAATTATGTAAAACTGTTAGAATGAAGTAGGTTTAGTACAGAAATTGTAGTATGTCTACTGCATACAAAGATAAGAGGCAAAACTTTTATGCTAAGCACTAATACAATAATGTGTTTCTCATTTATTTATAAGCAATTTAAAAAAAATTTATGCCTACAAGGTTTTTATACCTAATAATTGTGATGTTTGCATCTAAACAATGTGAAAATAACCTAACATAAAAAATAAACATAACCTAAATTGAAGGAAAGTGTTATGAGTAATTCATTTTAAAAATAAAAAATTATGTCAAATGGAATATGTCTTATTTGGTCATAGTATGTTGAAATTTATTTTCATTACAGAAATTATTTTGTAATGATTTGTACTGCAAAATTTTTTTGAGAATTCGAAACAGTATTTGGTTGATTAGGAGATGTCGCTCCATCAACAAATGCAGGTTGCTCGTTTTGGATGGAGCAGGATGTAATTCAATCAAACATGTTGATAAGAGAGACCAAGGGCACTAGGCAACTAATTACATATTGGAATTAGAGATCCACAGTACTCACAGGAAAGATTATCAACTCCTTGCCCGAGAAAGACTAAACTTTTTGGCAAAACGTCGCGCAACACGCTTATGCGCAATCAAATGTTTCATCCGAATTATACGTGTCTATCAAGTTCCAAGGTGCCCTGTGAGTACTGTAGATTTCTAATTATAATATGTAATTAATCAAACATATGTTAGGATTAGTGTTTGTTTACTTACAGTTTTAAAGAATCTTCAAAGAAATGGCACCTGTGAAAGAACATGTCAGAAAGCACCGCCAAAATCAAAGAGGAGCAAAAAGCTGCGGCTAAGGAAAAAGACAAATTGAGAAAACTGGTATCTCGCCAAAAAATGTCTCTTGGCCAAAGAAAAGAAGAATCAATGAAATCTGCTAGAAGAGTAAGAAAACAGCGTAATCTTAACACTTAGAGTGCGACGGCCGTAATTTTACGTTTTTCCGTTTCCTCCGAGAAATGTGACGGTCGTAATTTTACGGGATTTGTTTATATATTTTCCCCTGCTGCAGGGCGTATTATTACGGCGCTCGTCTTCCTCGGGAGTGTTCTCTGAACGTCTGAGTACATGTAGATGCCGCTAGATCGCATTTGCAGCATGGTACAGATACGTGGCAGGGGATCCTCGCCAGCGATGTTCGGCCGACTTGCGGCAGGATCTAGGCGCATATGTATCTCGGGATTTCCCCGGCTAATTGTTCAGAAGTCGCGGTATTTACGTTTCACGAACACATGATAGCATCGCTGTATTTTTTACTTTCTATTCTGAATTGATCACTTCTCTTTTTCCGTTTTTATCATCAAGTATTATTCACCAGTTTTCATGCTTTTGTAACGAGCATACACAAATACTATGGCAAGTAGTACCAGTGAAAGTGACTCGCAAGACGATCTTAATGTCAGTGATGAAGACCCAGAATACATTTTATCTGCAACTGAAAGTGATTCAGATAACAGAATAATTTTTATTACTTATTTTGTTGTGGAGGCTGGTCAAATTTTCCTGCTATTGCAAGGACTGGTAATGTTTCCAGTATGCAAACACTGAAAGCAACAAATAACATTTTATTATTTACAAGTGGTTTTACTTGTATTTTATGATATTTGTGCATATGTGAGGGTTATATCAAGCTTGTTATTCACAATTCCAGTGAAAACTAAACATCTGTATTACATACAATTACAAGTTGCAAACAGTCACTTTCTATTTTTCTGCCAATGTAGGCTGATTCCTTGCAATGACTGGAAGGTGCAACCAGCCCCTTGTTGTACTATATAACAAAATTAATTTTTACTGGTATCTTTTTTGCTTCAAAGAGTGATGAGACAGGATCACAAAGTGAGGCTGAGAGCACACCCAGTGGTTCAGTACATGTTGGCAGCCCAAGGGGAAGAAGTAGAGTAAGAAGAGGCGGGGTAAGTAGAGGAAGCCATTGTAGTAGAAATAGGGGCAGAAGAAGAATCCGTAGCAGAAGTAGGGTGCGGAAATCAAGAACCGATTCTCAAGATGGATGGACAGAAATTGACGTTGACTTGACTATAAAGACATTCGCTGGAAAGACAGGTGTTGCTCCAGAAACTGATCTGGATGAACATAGTGCACCATTAGATTTTTTTCTCATTTCATTAGTCCCAACCTTATCAAGCATATAAAACTAGAAACGAATTTACATGCTCATCAAAAAAGAAAAAGAGAATTTTGAACCAAATTTCACCAAAGAGTAGAGTAGGAAGTTGGAAACCAGCATCAATCGGGGAGATAAAAAAGTTTCTGGCAATAGTAATTCATATTAGTGTGTCTGAGAGCCCCGACATGAAAGATCACTGGAGCACCACACGAGTGGTTTCCTGTAACTTTTGTCCAAATTTGTTGTCTAGGGATAGATTTTTATCACTTCTGTCAAATTTTCATTTGAACAATTAAGATCAAATGAAACAAAAAGGAGAGCCTGGTTTTGATCCGTTGCACAAAGTTCGTCCTCTCATTGACACACTGCGTCAGAAATTCCAAACTTCATATCAAGTTGCAGAAGACATTACAATAGATGAAGGGATGCGTGCATACAGGGGCAGGCTCTACTTCAAACAGTACATGCCACAGAAACCAAATCGTTATGGTATAAAAATGTATATGTTATCTGATTCTAAAACTGGGTACGTGTGGAACTTTGAAGTTTTTTCTGAACAGAACAATGTACTTACTGAAGTTGTTGTTAGATTGCTTGGTAATTTGGTTGAGAAACAGACCGTTACTACACAAGCCCTTCATTAGCTCTGGAGTTAGAAAATAAACAAACAGGGTTTGGTGGGAACTGTCCAAAAAAACCGCATTGGTATGCCTCGTGCACTCCGTAAACCAGAACTACAGAAAGGAGAACACATTTTCCGCAGGAAGGGGAATATGATGGTACTCTGCTGGAAGGACAAAAGAGATGTTTACATGCTAAGCACCAGACACAAAGCTGATATGGTAACATACTCTGACAGAAGAAGAAGATTGATGATGACCAAGCCAGCTGCTGTAGTGAGTTATAACTCTAAGAAGTTTGGTGCGAACCTCACTGATCAACATATGTCATATGGTGCACTCAACCATAGGTTTGTGAAGTGGTGGCAAAAGTTAGCATTTCATATGATTCTTATGTGTATTTCTAATGCATGCATAATGTACAATCAAGTAAACCAAAAAAAGATATCAATCACAGCATTCATGAAGCGAATTGCCAGTGACTTGGCAGTCTTTGGAGAAGACCATGAAGAAGATCCTTCCCATTCTGGAGCCAGTTTATGCAGACTTTCAGGGAAACATTTTCCAGAGAAAATACCTGTGCCAGAGGGACGAAATGTGAAGCAAAAGAATTGTAAGGTGTGCTCTGAAATAGGAAAAGCAAGGACTGGAAAGGCAGGATGCAAGGACACAACTTGGCAGTGTAGTGTCTGCAAAATTGCAGTGTGTATTGAGCCATGTTTTTCTCTTTATCATTCCAAATAGAACTATGTGTTATAAATTTTGTAACTGCACAAGTGTTACCTCCAATACGAACACAAATGTGTGTTAATAAGGAACTATATGAACAGAGATTCTGATATATACTGTAAAATCAAAATTTTGTCCGTTTTTTTTTTCTTTAAAGGGTTGTGTATAAAGCCATTTTTGAAAATTTCAAAAATATTGAAAAATTATATTTTGTATACTGTTTTAAAGAGGAAACTGTAAACTTAAAAATTGGTGAAAACTTTATTAAATTTTTATTTCAAGATTTTTAAATAAAAATTTACAAAAATTGCTTAAAATGGTCAGTTTTTTTAGAAAGGACAATAATTTTATCCTCAGCACTCAAAGTGTTAAAAAATTAATACATTCCAACCCGGTATCCCCAACAAAAGTTTATAAATCCCCTCAGGCTCTGGGAAAAGCAGTTGCCAAAGTGCAAAGCTCACTTCCTAAAAGACCTACGAAAGAGAAAGCAGTTATAGCAACATTGGCTAAAAGTCATGGGTTTTTAGCGAAAAAAAAATTTCACGAGGTCCAAATGTTTTAACAGATATCACAAGACATTTAATAACAGGTTACTACGAGCGTGATGATATATCTTATCAAGCACCTGGTAGAAAAGACAGCATCACTGCAAGAGTTGGGCTGCATAAAGAAAGCGACAAAAGAAGTATCTTTTCATGGCTGTGTCAGAAGTATATGAAACATTTAAAACAGAGTATCCTGAAGTTAATGTGGGATTGTCGACTTTTGCTTCTCTTCGGCCACAACATGTGCTTCTTTCATCACAAATGCCAGCTAATGTTTGTGTTTGCAGTTACCATGCCAATGTTGACTTTCTTCTTTGCGCCATAAACGCTTGTGTTCACAGTTTTCCAGGAAAATGCAATAAACTTGTTGATACATTAGTTTGTGACAATCAAAACAAGCAGTGTATGCTAGGGACATGCCAGACGTGTGGAAATTTAAAGAAGTATGAAGAGGCAGTTCAAGAAACAGATAAAGATTTGCTAGAACAAAACATAAAATGGTATCAATGGACCAGTGATTCACCAGGACATGCTGTCAAAGGACTTCAGGAAGGCACTGTAGTCTAGATAACCTAGAGAAGAAACTTCCGACATTTCTCTGTCATTGCTTTGTGAAAGTAAAACAGAGCATGTACTTTGAATATGCCAAAATTAATTTAATGAATGAATCTGTTTGTGTCCTACAAGTTGATTTCAGTGAGAATTTCAGTATTTGTCAGCAAGACGAAATACAAAGTGCTCACTGGAAAATGATCAAATCACCATCTACACAGCAGTAGCATAAACTCCAGCAAGAATTATATCATGCGCAATTATTTCTGATTTCATTCATCATGATAAATTTGCTGTTCATGCCTTCAATCAGAGAATTTGCTGATTTAAAATAAAAATTCTGCAACCTGGAACAGGTCCATATTTTCTCGGATGGAGCAGGTCAACATTTCAAGCAAAGATACACACTTTCAAATATCACATTTGGAAAAGAAGACTGTGACTTATTGTTGAATTGGCATTTTTTCTGTACATCACATGGCAAAGGAGCAGTTGATGGTGTAGGAGGAATGTTGAAACATCATGTTTGGCAGAAGATAAAATCTTGAAGGGCATTTGTAACTGATTGTGCATCATTTGTAAAGTGTGCCCAGTCAGTAACATCTAAAGTTAATTTGATTTATGTCCCAGCAACAGAAGTTGATAGTCACAGAGCAAAGCTGGAGGAACGTTGGAAATCCATTCAAGCCATTCCGAATACTCACAAAATGCATTGTGTCCGCACCGTGGGTAAATAAAAAGTGATGAATGGAATGTTATCAGAAGAAGATGGCGAAAACTTCCATTTCAGAATTGTTGAAGAAGATGAAGCCCAAGAGCATTGTGATAGAAATGACGTAAGTGTAACAGCTAGTGCTACTGCATCAGTGTCATTTGGACAGTGGGTTCATGTGAAATTTGAATCAGAACAGGGAATTGTACATCATTTTGTTGGACAGGTTGTTGGCTAATCATGTGAAGAAACTTTGTCTGTGAAATTTGTTAAGAAAATTGGACACAAACAGTGTGTATGGCCAGAAAAAGAAGACTTATGTGATTCAGACATTTCATAAATTATGTGCGTGTTAAAAGAACCTTCATTAGATATTAGAGAAAGGCTATTCTTCTCAGATGATCAAAGTGTTGATTAGGTTGAGAGAGTACTTAAATTTGGTATCTACATTAAATGAACCTTGCGTTAAGTGTGATACAGATTTTGTAGCAAAAAATTACAGAATTTAACGTTTTGGGAAGCTTTAAAATAAGCCATATTAACTACTATATTGTGTTAATTTGTTTGCTAACATCACTAGATGTTTTTATCAATTATTAGTAAATATGTATTTATGTATTCATGAAAGTGTTAATTTTAATTCAGTAAAATATTTAATCACAAATGTTACGTCCGTAACAATTTTAAACAATTTGTAATAAAAATTTGAGAGTAATTGTTTTGAAGTTTGGAGCTTCAGTAACAGGTATGTCTCTGTCATTATATAAAATTATATGGTAAATCACAGATAGTTTAGTAGTTTCCAGACAAAGTGTGTATTAATTATTTTTGTGAGTTGCATCTGTAACAGCCATGTAATAATTCATATAAGTTGTTTGCTGAGTGATAGGAAGCCCAAATTTTAACCAATTCACCTGCAAGCCTAGATTATTAGATAAAAAAATTGGAAGCATTATGATGTATTTTGATAATTAATTAAAATTAGTAAAACAGTGTAAATGTTATGTCCGTAACAATGGAAATGCCCAATAGCACAATGCCCTTGTAAATTATTCACCAAAGTAAGAAGGAAAAAGTGAATGTATTTATTCACTTTCTACGGTTTTATGTAACTGAACATCAAAACAATACCTCGACGTTTGATGAATTGTACACGAATGTAGCGTCAAGCGTGCAGTGCGGAGTGTGGACAGATAGCGCAACTGTATGAAAGTTCACAAGATGGAAGATAGATAGTGGCACCATTTTGTGACGTTCTTACCTAAAATCGTCGAGAATTACATGTATAAGTGGTTGCAAATAATCACCTTCACAGCCAGTATATACGTTAAAAATAAATTAGGAGTTCCGGGATTATGTAATACACGAACGTCTATTTTTCATAGTGCGACGTACCCCGAGACAAATGTTTTTACACGTGCATAATAGGTAGCGCTATTATCATGCTCACTAGTGAAATGCACATTTTGCAACACGCAGTAATGTATTGTTTATGCAAATTATGCGCCAAGTTTGAAGCACATACGGTGTTAACCTAATAAAGAAAAATATCACGCTATTATTTATAGAGTTTGTGTAAAAAAGTAAACGCACTGTGCATGAGGCAAGAGAGATATGATATGAGACGCCGTGAAACAGCCTAGAAGGAGGCTGTACTATAGTTAAATGAGCATGTGCGCGTGCACTGGAACTTTGCGGCTATAGTACGACCACAATATAGATCCTAATACGTCGTAGTTGATGGAGACAGGCCGGCCAGCTTGGCAAAGGCGGCGCCGCCACCGCGCAGTTTTCAAACTGTCACTGCCACATTTTTTAACGGATTTTCATTATTTTTGTTTTATTTTTAATACTGTGACTTACCAAGTAATAACTGCAACTCTAAAATTCATAATTTAATGCTGTGAATTAGATAATGTATGTTTTATTCACTGTCAGTGTAATTCCTTAAAGTTTTTTTTGTCATAGAATTTTGTTATTTTTTGATGGTTCCTGAGATTGTAATCATAGAATCGCAACCTTCGTTAAATTCAGGGTTCGTAAAATCGGGGGGTCTAGTGTACTAGGAAAACACGAGTATATATACAAAAGGCGAACATGAATATAGACTCAAAAATAGTCTGCCCAACATGACGAAGCAACCATAACAAGTTTAATTACAATAAAATAATTATTACCATTAAACTTGAAATTACATAAGAAAAGCATAATACAATTATTATACAACTCACTACATACAATATTAATTACACATAAACGTCTTTTCATGAATTCCCAAATTTACAGGAAAATTATTTATTATGACTCTCGGCAATATTTCTTGAGGTTCGAAAACTGTCACTGAAGTGCGCTAGTGTAGCGCGAGGCTTGCTGCACTGTCTGTACCTGTGTCTCTGCTTAGTCCGCATTACATCTATGATGAGGATGTCATGTTTACATATTGTGTCGTAAAATATTCCAAACCATAACAAATGGAATGTGAGGTATGTAAGAGTTTCTGGATACGTGAAAATGCTCAAAATATAACTGCTGGTAATAAACAAATTAATGAGTGATATCTTGCAATGTCTGAACTGGCTCGGGCGCTGTCAAATTACGTTGGGTACCGATACAGTCGGCACAATGTCACCACCAATTTGCACAATAACGTAGCTGATGATCTGCAAAGTCTTGTAAACGATAAATTTTGGTTGAATCTTCATATAATTCGTGAAAGGAAGTGTGGGCCCCAGCACAGATTGGAAGACATCTCGCTACCAATATCAATTTATGTTTGTATTATTACATTAATTAATTTCTCGCGAAACGCTACGTAAGTCGGGGTCCAACTAGGGGCACTTTGCAGAAAACTGATGTGCACCAGTGCATATTTGTTTTGGTTACAATGGTAGATTGTAGCTACCAATTTCACTAATTTTTTTTTCTGAAGACCTCTGTCTTTAGCTTTTAAGTAACCTTGTCCATTAAATTTGCACAGTTTTTTAAGTTGCTGTAAAATGACGAAACCTACTATAATGGCTTACGGGCGGTTGGCAAACAAATACAACTGTCAAATTTTGTCATCCGTGTGTTAGCTAATAAGAGTGTGTTTTCAATGTTAATGGTGGCTTAGTTAATATCAAGCAAACCATGTACCTAGTGTTTACAGAGTATTTTAATTTGGTGTTAGACTAAAGTTGTATGTTGCAGTTAAGCAATATTATGTATATTTTACAATAGTCTAATGCCTCAGCGAAAGAGTTAAGTAAAGGAAATAACCCACAACCAACATTTAATTCACATGCGACCAGCTAATGTTTGAATTAACAACAGACATTAGCAGTTGTGATACGTGGGGGGACTAAATACGAAACTTTAATTTTCAGCAACAAAGTTATCTAAGTCCAGTGTAGATACATTTTCTTAGAAACCACGAATGCATATTTTTTTGGACCAAGCAATTGGACACCTAACTACAGTGTATGATGATATAGTATGTATATTATTTATTTTTCATCAAAAAATGTTTTAGTTGAATTGTACTGGTGACAACTTTAGCACAGTTGTATTTGTTTTCAAATGTTTTTTGTGGCACAAGTAGAAAAATAATGGTGTAAATGGCTTTTAGCAACCAGCAATAAAACTTGGCATTATTATAAGTTGTTCGGGATAAAGTGAGCACTAAAAATTTAACCTTTGAAAAATATCACTAGCCGTCACTGCATATAATTCAGCATTATCCCTAGTTGCCTTACTGCTTGTGCGGTTGACAACAAAATCACACAGTATAGTTCCACGTATCATCCTATTTAAATACAACCACACTGAAACAATAGCAACCAAAATCATCATCAATTGTATTTTATAGGAATAATAAACTTTTTTAAAATAAAACTATATAGATTCCTACAGACTATACAATTTATCTTACACACGCTAACATCAAGTGACACGTCCAAAGAGGTTAGACATTGCCCGTCGTTTGCCGTTACGTGTGGAACGATACAAATTTGGTGGAAATAGAACTTTAGCAGGGCTTTTCTCAGTGCTCACTTTATTCCAAACCACCTATAGTATTGTTGCCTTAAACAGGTTCCCTTTATAGATGTTTGCAGGCAAGGTTCTCCGTAGTAAAAAAATTATTTTTGAAAGTAAATTGCCATCAGACTGAAGGTTTGTGTGGATAAATTAGTGAAGTGAACTTAGTACAATGGCCAACTAGCCACTAGCAGCCGAGAAACAAGAAAAATTGAAAAACTTGGCTGTCCTTCAGTTGTACAAGGCATTTCCAACCGCATAAGCAAGGTCCTAAGAAAACATGACATCCACACCATACAGAAGCCTTTAAATAAGCTGGAGACCATCCTTCCATCTGTCAAGGACAAAACTCCTGCAGAACAACTGGCAGGAGTCTACAAAGTACCTTGTTCCTGCGGCCTAGTATATGTAGGACAGACTGAAAGAAGAATAGTCACAAGAATCAAAGAACACATTCACGACTATAAACAGGAGAACCAAAGATCAGCAATAGCCGAACACCCATCAAACACCAAGTATGGAGTAGATTTCAGCCAGTTCGAATCAATAGCCAACATCGGTAACTACATGACAAGAACCGTATGAGAGGCAATAGAGATTATAAAACATCATGACAACATCAATATAGATGATGGTTACAAGCTAAGTAGGACATGGGGACCTTTGTTTAAAAAATCTGGACAGTAAAACACCCACCAAATGACATGCAAGAACATAATCTTGATTGGCCACCTCTCCAGCCAATTAGGAGAGAGCTTCATTGATTGGCCATCCAAGGAACCAATCAGGAGTCCCCTCCACTCCTATTGGCCATATAGGCAGCCAATCAAGGCAAGGTGCTACCAGCCTCTGTATAAGAGCCTCCTCCAGCTCCTGGTTTTCAGTCTTGCTCGAGACACCCTGAAGATGCCTGCTGCAAGGTACGGAAAAACGTCTGTACGAGCTACCAACAAGACACGGCTCCAGCCCGGAAGCCAAGACAACCAAGCTTTGGGTTGTTCTTACTTTAATTAAACCAACAATTGTATGAAGACATTTCTAGTAACTGTAACATTCATAATATTTGGGCTGTTCTGGAGAGACACAGGCAGATGTGTAGTAAGGGTGACTTGTGACATATGCACATAACTTAGTACTCTTGTTACCCAACTTATAAGATGTTTTAACTTAGGAGTGGCGTTGGTTACCCTGCTTTTTTCTATGAAAATTAAGCAGTGAACCATGTACTGGCTGGGTGTAACTTCCCCAAACTTTACCAACCAACCTAGGAGGTCCAGGAAGGGTAAACCAATAGGGTAAACCGATCAAGACAGCTCCTAGGCCAGCCGAGCAAAGAAAGGGGAAAACAGTACTAACGTGGACACAAGTTGTTGATCGGTGCTCCTTATTGTAGATCAGACAAAGGGCCGAGCCTCCTTTCCCCAACACTTCACATTAAAGATAATTTAATATACCATACAAACAATTAATTTAATTTTAAATTTGGAGCATGAGAGCCTCTGTATATTAAACTTTATGAAAAGAGTTAGGTCTAGTAAATAAAATTGTAATAATTGAGAAAAAAAATTTTTTTTTTAATATCTTGATCAGTAGATTTGATAACAATAAATGCTTTGCACAATGAGTATTTGGTGTATGTAAATTAACCAATACGGTACATTAACAAATCAAGAAAAGCACTTATGGCTTAATAATATCATAATTAAGTAAACAAGGGGATCCCCAACACAAAAATTAATTAATTAACTTACATTTTAATATTACCTATTTTAACAAATTTTTAAATTTTCGTTGTTCAATTAATTTTGCAGAGGTTGTGATCGAATAATAAAGTCTCAAATAGAATAATTAGAGCTGTGTGCACATCAAGTAGTTAGAACGAGAGAAGGAAAATAAATATATTGGCTGGACTTTCCTGGCTGTCCTTCATGGGGACACTCTTGCCACCGCCGAAAGATGTTACATCTCCATCTCGCCCATGGCTACCGATGACGGTACAGCAAAAGGACGAGTAGAAACAAAATTACTTCTACATCGGAAGATGTAGACAAACCAAATCCCTCAAATTTTGGATAGGCTTCCTTCTACATAACAAAGAGTAGAAACCGCGTGGCGGGGACCGCTACATTAAACAAGCAAACAAAATATAATTTTTAAAGAACGTCATAAAAACAAAGTAACACTAGGGCGCAAAATATAAAGAATTGAAAGAATAAACTCACCCTAGGCGGAAAACTTGTCGGATTACGACATAATAAATGGATAAAGAACACTAAGTGTATGGTTGATGTTCACGCCATGATGTGTAAGAGACAACAAGGTCGAGACAAAGGAATGCCTAGAGGTTATAGGCCGACATAGAGTCGTAGCTACTTGATGTTACCAAAATAGCATTTCGATAGTATCGAACAATATTTCCTTAACAAAATATTTTAAAACACACATGTGTTTTAATAGTCAAAACATGGTATTTTAATTTAAATTTTACCAATAAAAAAAATTTGTTTTAATTTACTTGGAAACAAAACATGATCAGATCATGATTAGAGTTGGTCAGAAGTATTACACAAGAACTGTTTCATAAGTATACCACACTGCCTTAACTGCACATAAATAATTACCTGAAATTTTCTTTATAAAATAATAAGCAGTTTACTATTATTACAAGTTTACCGAAGATTAAAGAAATAACCAGTGCTTTGCCAAAATAAAAAAATATTATCTAGTTACCACTACGAATAGACGAACTAGACAAAACAAATAAAAACAAACAAACGAGCATGTGCCAACGAACGGCACAACCATCATTTACACGGGGAAAGCATATAGCAAAGTCAGTGGGAGACATTTTAATTGATTTGCATGTTTCTTGCAAGTATGTATTTTAATATATAGGCATGTAAAAAAAACTTTTTTTTATTATGTTGAAACAAGGTTCAGAAATAATGTTTGTAATGTGTGAAATGTATTTAAGAGAATTATTTGTCCCTTTCCGAAATTACTGTATATTACAGAAGAACATGAGGTGAGAGGGTATTACGGCCCTTTAACAACTAGGTCTTGGGAGCTGATGAGAGTGAAGTGAGGTGAAAGGATAACACAACATCCATTCCTGAGCTAAATTCAAACCCAGGGCATCTAGCACCATAAACCGGTGCCTAACAGACAACGCTACGGAGGCTGGCATGATGGAAAAAAAACCCTAGATGTGGGCAAAATGTGTTTGTGGTGGAACAGGCCAATTCTAGGAAAACAGAGGGCAGTTGATAATTGTTTTGTTCAGTTTTTGCAGTAGTTAAAAATAGATGACTTGGCAGTAGCATTTTCGCACTGAATCGTGGGTAATAACAGCTGATTTTTCACAAACGGTTCTGGAAAACGTACATGATTATATTGGTTGAAGAGTTTCTATTAGTTAACTAACACTTTTAATACCTTTGGAGTCGAAAAATTTTAATTTTTTCATGTACGGCAACTGTAGAAGTTTTTAAAATATGTATTTAATACATCATATTGAAACGGTTATAAATGACGGTGAAGTAAAATCAATTCACGGTTAACAAGAGAGAATAATTTTGTTACATATTTGTTATTATATACACACACAATCATAATAGTAGGCAGTATTTCCAGCAGGTCAAGGCTGTTTATTTTCATCTGTAATGAACACAACAAATCAATAGAAACACTATTTAAAAATTAACAAACCTGCAATGAATTTTCTCACGTCAGGCCAACACAATGCATGTTTTGTACAGCGAGAATCTTGTTTCAGTAGTCTACACTTAGAAATTATTAATTCATACTGTAACAAATTGTTGACATTTTTAAGGAATGCCCCAAAACAAATGTAATGCTCAGCAATTCATGTTGTAAGCTGCAGAAAAATTCAGTAGGCTCATGTATGCATAGTACTCCGTTGGGAGCACGACTGTGGTCAACAGTAAAAAATACTCCCAACTATATAATTTGGTGATTGATAGTACTAGTTTCATTGAACTGTAACTCTCATTATAAGTTTTGGGAAATCCAAACCAATATGTTAATATTAACACACATTTCCGAGGAATAAACAAAAAGCTTAGGCCTATCTTTATCAAGGAAACCATATTTCACTTTAATAGAAATTCACATGAACGTAAGACCAGTACGCAAACGCTGTAATACCTAGTCAATCAGACGTATTATCAATCAACTACGCTAGTTATTTTAATTTCAAAAAATCAGTTTTCCTCCCAATTTTTCTTGGTAAGTTCTGCATGGTAAAACCTCAAATTTGTCTCACATTTACCTCTACAATCGAAGAAAACATCTAAGCATGAAACCGCTACAGTATATAATGTAACAATGTCTCCTTGTAAATATGTTGATGATTTTGGGATGTTATTTTTTATTTGCTCACAAGTGGTAACATAAACCACTAGGTAGGCTTACATGCCCATTGACTTCAGCAATAATCTGGGAGGACAAAAACATAACATTAAAAGTGTACATTGACTCACAAATTTGTGATTCTAACATAATGAAAATATTAGTTTAATAAATGGCTATATGATTTCTTCAAAATCTTTGAATTTTTACATAATATTAACAGTCTTTTTAAGCCTTTTTCAATGTAAGGCTAAACGAAGTAGACCTAGGCCTACATATTACCTTGTGATAGTGATTTGCACTATACACTGTTTTTAAATAATACAAATCCGCTGAAGAAATGTGCACACTTGTTTTAATTAGTTAATACATAGTAAAAACGGACAGAAATAAAACACAGCAGGCATGAATGCGAAATGACGTACTATCCAATGCAATTATTTATATTTTAAAATCACTAGATGTTATGAAACTTTGTATTTCCTCGTAGAACTATTAGTCCAACTATAACATGTTAAATATATATAGCAGTGTTTTACACAGTTCAACATAAATCATGTAACAAACATGGTACTGCATTGAGCATTATGGCAAATGAGCGATTGTATGTGCAAAAATAGCTGATTTCCCAAAGCATGGAACCTGTTCTGATGTCGCTGGCCAAGTCGTCCATTGCATACAAACGTAGGTTTTCTGGGAACTGATCTGTCCCACTAGAATGCCACCTGTTCTACAGCCAGGGTTTCTCCCATCATTCATTTACAGTGCATATTATTTTTGTAGGTCAGCTTAATGTGAACACTTTAAGCAGTTTTATCAAATAAGGTGGGCTTTGCATGCACACAGAAACTTGATTTATATCTCAGTAAATAGTGTTTCTTGTAGTATTGTGGTGTAAATTAACTATTATGGGATTATTTTTTTCTCAGGTAACAAAATTTCTTTAAAGCACAAGAAGGATAAATCGAAAAGTTCTAATAGTGTGAATGGTTCAGAGCAGTCTTCTCAAGTCGTGGGTGATGCGGACCCTGGAGTTATCAGCGAAGGAGAAAGTGAAGATGGATTCACTGTAAGTTATTTGTACACTATTGTTTGTAATTTTTATGGCAATTATATTTTAGCAGTGTTTTCTAAAGGTTGTAGAGTATTTATTTCATTAGAGAAAAGCTTTTGTTGTTGTAGTTGTCTAGCTACCTTTTTCAGTGTTATTTCTGCTTTTTATCCTTTATTCTTATCAACTATGTTATGAATGTGTTAAAAATACAAAAATTCTGGGAGCATAAAGAACCTAGTGAAATAACTCTTATCAATTTTTAGTTTTACTGGTGAGATTATTTTTAATGATATAGTTGTACATTTTTCAATCAATTCATCTGATAGAGCTCTTTGGTTTGAACTAAGAGTTTTCCTTTTATTAATGTCTTAAATTTTGATGATTTCCTTCAGACAAAATGGGAATGGTTGATTAGGTGCTTCCAGTTATCCCGCCGAATCTTATGTAGGAACTCATAGTACATGTGCACTTACATTTTATGTGTATCCAAACATTGTCATCATTTTCAATATAAGAAGGGCCTCTTCTGTGATTTAATATGCCTGTTCCTAAAATTCTTGATTGCACCTGCTTATTGTATTTAGCTTAATGTTCTGTAAGTAAATATGCAACAAAACATGTGACAATGTATATAAATTATTTCATTATCTTAGCTTCGGGGTGCGAGTCGCATCAGATGACTGCCTTGTGATGTTTCTGCAACTATTTCTACTGAAGAATTTGTATGTGGTGTGAAATCAGCTGTTCTCCATCTACCTGTGACTGCAGCTGATGAGATTCGAGCAGACACGTAGAGAATTCTGCACAAGACCAAACCGCCACCACTTAACATCAGCAGAAACAAAAAGAAAGCTCTGAGAGAATTGCTTTGCAATGAAGAAGTAAAGATCCTAAAGGCAGACAAAGGCAACGCTGCAGTTGTCATGAACACCAATTATTATGAAGCCAAGATCATGAACCTTTTGTCTGATGCTGCTTACACGCAAGTCAGTCGTAACCTTCTAAGTAAAGTTGAGTCATTTTCCAAGAAACTCATAGCCGAGTTATCTATTGATAATGAACTCAAGAAACGCCTAATAGTCTAAGCCCCGCGGACACCTACTATTTATGGTCTTTCGAAATCCGCAAGCCTGATGTTCCCATTAAACCAATAGTCAGCGCCACATACTCACCAACCCACCTCCTGGCAAATTACCTCAACAGCATCTTACAATTGCCGTACCAACTCCAGCCTCTCATATTCTAAATTCTGCTTACTTTGTGGAAATCTGAACCTGAAGACATGTTGGTCAGTTATAATGTAATCTCCCTTTTAACCAGAGTGCCAGTACAAGCAGCCCTCCAGGTCCTACTTGAACAACTGGGAGAAGACGACTCCAGCAAAGAACTTGTGAAATTTGCTGAGAATTACGTAACATCAACATTCGTATACCAGAAGAAGGTGTGCATATAAAAAGAAGGCACTGCAATGGGCTTGCCACTTTCACCTTTACTGACCAATGTTTTCATCGCTAAGTTTGAAGATAGGGCAATCAACTCCAGCCTCTATCAACCTACATTCTGGTTTAGATATGTTGATGACACCTTTATAGTGTGGAGCCATGGACCATCTCAACAGCATCCATCCAAGCATACAGTTAACCATAGAGACAGAAAAGAATAGCCAGCTACCATTTTTAGATGTCCTGGTCTATAAGAAACAAAACTCCATGTTGGGCCACAAAGTCTTCAGGAAGCCCACTCACACTGACAGATACTTGCAAGCAGAATCACATCACCATCCCTCAAAACTAATCCACACTAACCCACATTATCAAAAACAATGGTTACTCATGCCTGGAAGTACAGCAAAGCATCAAAAGCCGACATAGGATATCTGAAAAAGAACACCTGAAAAACATTGCAGTTCTAGTTTATGTTAGAGTCACAACTGAATGACTGGCTCATCTTCTCAAGAAGCATGATATACACACCATCTCAAAGCCTATCAAGAAGATAGAAGGTATTCTGGGATTGGCAAAAGACAAAACACCAGCCAAAGAACAAGCAGGAATGCACAAAGTCCCTTGTGAGTGTGGAAAATGTACATAGGACAAACAGGCAGAAAAATCACAACCAGAATAAAAGAATATATCACAGCCTACAAATGTGAAAACCAACAGTCAGCAATAACAGAACATTCAACGGAAACCAAACACAGCATCGATTTTGAAAGGTTTCCCACAATAGCCAACATCAGCAATTACTGCCCGATGATTGTGAGAAAGGCAATAGAGATTATGAAACACCCCAACAATATCAACAGAGAATATGGCTACCAGTTAATCAAAATATGGGCATGTCTGTCTGTGGATGACTCAAAATCTAAAGACCAGAGGGCAGTCCCGACAGACTCACCAAGATTGGCCAGCCAACCATGCTAACCAGGGGCTAGTCAGCATAGGATTGGCCAAAGAACCCAGTCAACCAGAAAGCAGCTTACCAAGACCACACCAGCATTGGTTAACCACCTCAGCCTCAGTGACTGGCTGATAAGCTCAGCCAACCAGGAAGCAGCCACTCAGACACCAGGGTATATAAGGACTTTCAGTTTCCTGTAGCTGCCAGTAACTCTTCTGACTACTTGATGATGGGAAGCTGCAATGACTGCAGAAACGTCGCCAGATGATCATCTGACGCTGCAAACACCCCGAAGCCAAGAGATAACATAGACAACAGTCACAAAAGTCTGCACTCTTTAATGTATATG
This sequence comes from Medauroidea extradentata, assembly GCA_003012365.1. NCBI lineage: Eukaryota > Metazoa > Arthropoda > Insecta > Phasmatodea > Phasmatidae > Medauroidea > Medauroidea extradentata. The sequence continues at coordinate 7,515 of PNEQ01002109.1, read as the reverse complement.
AAATTGTTCCTCAGGTATTAGTAATTTAGTGCCATATATACTGAATAATAGCCCAGGGTATTTACTTTCTCAGTAAAAATGTTTATTTTAACTACTTTAGTTTTTTATCTTGGCTGTTGCAAGAGTACTTTTGGAGACGTGCCTCATAATTTACATTAGATGGTGATTTTAATTAAGGTATAACTGTATGCATATACTCTGACAGTCTGAATTGAAATTTTAGTGCAATGGAACCTCATTAAGACAAGAGTTGGCAGTGACGGCAGAAGTGGTCGTTATAACAAATTTTCATATCAACCGATACTGCTACTAATTAGCGTCGTCATTAACCTGTACCTTGACAATATTAGCAATTTGTTTTAAACTTGTTATGAAGAATTAGGCACCACTGCAACATTTTTGTACAAGCTAATTTTCATAGACGAAACACACAAATACATTGGTGCCATGTTGATTTCACATCTCTCATCTACTTTTAATTGCTCATGAAACAAATAAACTCTTTAACACAGTGGCACTGTAGACATTTTATTTATTCACTCTTATATACACCAGCACTCGTAAATTTTTTTATGCATGGAAACTTATTTTGTGTATGAACAAATGAAACTAATTCTCATTTTAAGGGTAGAATATAACGTAATCTTGTAAGCATAACCTGGAGATTTTTCAAGAGTACGCCACCAGTTTATGTACGTGACGCCGTGCACAATTGAAAGTCTCTCATCACTATCTGTGTTCACTTTGAAGGTAACCACCGAGAGCATGCTAGGAGTTGTTTACACGACACATTCCGTGTAGCCTATGTACTGCTGTTTTTGTGTCGTTACAGCGTATGCAACCACGGAAATGTTCTCATATTAAACAAATAAATTAACGGTGTATTTGATACTGAAATTAACTTTGCATAAAAGTATTCTTGTAACAGCCATATTCTCCTCTTACCCCATACTTATCTTAATGAGGTTCCACTGTACTTTTTGGAACAGATAACTGTTTAATATGTTTGTGGTGTTGTATATTCTCATTTAAATTGAGGAAAATATTATTTTCAATAGACTATTTCATGTAATCACACAAACATTTTCTGTCTGACATTTATTTGGACTGCATTAAATGTAAATGTAGGGACTGATGTTCACAAAAATGTTTAAGGTAAACCACCTGGGATCAGATGAGTTAAGAAAATTACATGTTAAAAATAATTATGAAAAGAGAATAATTGCTTAAACAGAGATATCTACATACTGGACAAATTTCCCAACCTTGTTGTCTAGAAATGTTTACAAATAAAATTGCATAATACAGATTTTCAAAATAAGCCATGCAAACCACCTGCAATCTGAAAGCTAAAAATCCAACATTCCCCAATCAGATAATCTTTATCCCTCGATCCAATAGTATACATAAAGTTGGCAAAAGTGTAAAGAACATCTGTAATGCATAATATAACTGGTATAAGTGTTTTGTATTGTAATAAGGGAAAATAACTCGAAAAATGTAAAAATATTTTTAATTTGAACTCCTTGAAATAAACATACCTACAACAATTTCAGGTTAGTTACTGACCAAATTTTCATTTTGTTTGAGCATCTTAACTAAATAAACATAATTTGTAATAAAACTTAACCATGACGTATTTTGCATATTAAATTTTCGAAATTTAGTGTAAACTCTCCTGAATGATGTTTATGTGGACATAATTGTCAGTAATAGTCTATAGTGTTTATAACCATTAACATGTTATATTAATCACTATTAAGTTATATAATATGCATATTAGCTACAGTTTACAACCTAGTTTAAATCTCGGACAGGGTCAGTTGCGACACAAAGTCACGAATTAGCAATGCCACATAAATATCTTCCGTCAGCATCTTGTCGCACTGCCACTGTGCTGTCCTTGCTTGGACCCACAATCCACAGTCCCATTCATTCACTGAATTTCCTTTTCGTGTATCAGCTTTGTGTCGCAGCTGTAAAAGTTTTAGTAAGTGATCAATTAATTTTCAAACGAGTAATTTTCTTTGAAATAAAGCTTGCGTTATAGTAACAACAGACACCTGAAATATTAAACAGGAAGGTAGAAGTTCAATTAAACAACTCATTGATACAATTGAATGGTGTTATGCAGAAAGAGACCATCCCACTTTTGACAAAGTAGAACATAAACATTTGTTACTTCAATATTGTTTGTTATTTTGTTAATTAATACATCTTATTTTCAAATACCTTACATCTTCTTGAGTTTAGTTGCTAAGCTACTGAAGTATTAATGTATACTCATTCAGAAGCTTGTTTTTTGTCTGTTCTTTACATTTGTGGCTTGGATGCCTTCTGCATAACACCATTCAATTGTATGGCTGAAATTGTATTTTAGGGTGTATGGAAAAAAGCAGAAATGCTACTCTCAAGCAGTCATGTGTTGATGATAAAAACAAAGGGGTGGAGAAGCTTCCTTTTTGATAACATCAGCGGGGAAAAAATGTTCGAATGGTAAGCGAGAAGGAAGAAAGGATACACATACGGAAACTTTTTTTTGTGTGTGTGCTGAGATAACAGCTGAAAGGTTGGTTTGAGACTGTCAGAAAAGGATTGCTTGACAGCAAATACGTGAAGCACCACACACATGCCATAGCTTTGACCTCTAGCTGTAGTTTTTCGGGCTGGTCTTGGCAATGGTTGTTTGGGAGGGGGAGAGAGAGGCAGTCAAATAAAATAAAAATGTAATATTGAACTAAATGGAATATATCCGTAGTTAACACAGTTTCTGGGGATTAGAGTTGATGCTAGTAACATTTCCGTAAAGTTCAGAGTAACGAGTATGGAAAGTATTATTCCTACTTTATGCAGTCAAAATTTGCATGTCTGCTGACAGTTATATAAAACTTGGATGTCATGTATATTCGATTTCGCTCAACTTTGTTTATTGCTGTTATACACACTGATAAATTTTCCATTCAGTAGTTTGTACATTTTAAGCCCTTTTTTAAAAATGTAAGTTGTATGTGTTAAACAGGCATTAACATTGCCTAGCAGTCTAAACACTGTTACTGCAATTTGTACCTTCTCCCCCTCCCCCCCCTCCTTAAAGGTAGGCAGACTATTTTTTTTCCTCTTGTCCTTCAGTGTGTGTCGAATATAGAGGATACATTCTTATCTCACCACTGTGACATTTCACACCGTCCCCCTTCTTCACACTTGTAAAGAATTTGTCAGACGTTGCGACATTACTGCGGCTCGTGTAGTTACTAGTTGCTGAGTAGGTTACCGGTAACACAACGCTGCCCTACAGCAGTTTTTTTGAAGGGCTTGTAGCAATGTTCTTATAATTTGATGCTATAAATTCTGTTAAAATATCAGGTGAATTTGACATGATATCTCATTATCTATGGTCTTAATCTTTTACTTTGCACAGGAAAACAATTATTGAATAAAAGTGTTATGAACTTCATTGTAAATTTGAAGTAATTCATTTCACCAATCCATACTGATTCTGTAGCTGAAGAGATGATGTGAAAATAAGAAAAAATATTACATTGTTTCTTGTCATATTTATTACCTAGTCTGTCACGTATCAAAACACGTGATATTTACACACACACACACACACACGTGTACGCGGCAGAAGCAGCATAATACTTGACAGTTTAGCGAGAATTTCAAAATAAATGGATGGTTTCTGTGTTCTAACGACATGTTTGTAGGGCTATTGCGTGTAGTTGCCAGCCCTCTTAGTCGCTTCTTAAAAGAGTGGTTTCAAAAACAAAGTTTAAAAACATGTTTTACTTCAGTTGTGAATTATGTGCGGCATCCGTCCTCTTGATTGCTGCAGATAATAGGGAGTCAACAGTGTTTCAAATACTTAACAAATATTATTTTCCACTATCCAATTTAGGGTAATATTGTTATGTTCATATTCCTCGAGCTGATACTGCCTTTAAATATTTCCAAAACTAATTTTTTTCACAGCATACTATCCATGTTGTTAAGCAACATTTTCTGGAGCTTTCAGGACAAATGAAGTTCAAAACAAATGCAATGCTTATGAAATGAACTTGCTTGCTTCTTTTTACTGAGAATAGCGATTCATCTTCGAAACTGCTGCAAGCAATCACAAAACAACCTGTTGCTTTGTAATGTATATACTACCACTGCTGCCAACTGCATCCATAGATAATTGTGTGCTAGAGAAACAATCTATTTAGTCATGGAGTATTTTTTCTGCAAATTTTAAAGTTGCCGCATTGGATCCCTGGTGGCTTACTATACCTGCTTATTGCCACAGTGCCTCAGGAATAAAGAAATTACATTGCTGATTTTCATGGGTGTTCAATAATGAGAAGGTTTTATTTGATGAGTGTCTCGGCCTTGTAAAATAAGTTATAGCAAGCAGTGCTATGGCTTTAATGCTGTTCTGTTTACATTGTGGGATTAATAACTAAAGTAATGCCTTCAATATTCTAACATTTTTTGCTGTATTTTTATGTGTGGAGCTTTAAAAAGTATTTTTCCAGTGAATCTGAGTATGAAAATTGAAGGGCATGGTATACAGTAAAGCATAAGCTCATAAAATGTAAACACCTGTTTATACAACTGGGCGTGCTGACAGTTGGTAAGCAACCAGTTGTCCTTTTTGTGGTTTGATGGAGGCAAATGCAGTATAGCTCACTGTGGATTTTTCAGATCACAGTGTTGAATACTATTGGAAGCAGTGGTAAGTCATTAATTACTGTTACACTATCTTTCAACAAAGTAACGCTTCAGTAGAGTGTACCTCTCTAAACGATGTATCAGTTTCAGATTTGTCACCATATTCATGTTTGGCCTGTTATGGCATGCACGTCTGCAGTTTTGGCGTAGCCATCACCCACCAGGGCCATGATTTTTCATGAAATGATTATCTGTTCACGAGCAGTCCATGCATGTGTGTGCACACGTGTTAACTGCTAGAACACTTGTTATGTTTAATGCATTATGATCCTCATCAGCATTGGCCACATGGAAGAAATACAAAATACTTATTTATTTTTCTGTATGTTAGTATTTAGCTCTTCTTCTGATTGTGCAACTAGAGCTAGCCTACACCTTGTTTGATCTACTTAAGAGTATTCTGAAATATCTTGCTCTATTGGAGTTTCTGTTGTTTTGTTTTGTGATGATATTTATTCCCATTACATTGCCTGAGAGCTCATAGCTAAATTATACATTTCCTGTGTGCTGTGCTTATAGTATGATTTTGATACCCTTTTCACTTTTAATTTAATTTCTCGTGCACAGTGCATGTAAAATAAATAATTAGTTCCTATCTTAGATATCATAGTCATCTTCATAAAGACAACTTAAATTTAGGTTTTATATTTATTACACAGGTAAAAAAATGCAAAAATGATGGTATGGATTGAATGTCACAGCACTCGGCAGCCATTGGTAGTATAATACAACATACAAAATGGACGTGTTACGCTTTATCGGCAATTGCCAGAAACATAATGGAAACTGCCAGTTTTGTTGTTCATGTTAAATAGTTATTAACTAGTTCTGTTTGAACCATTTTTCAAGAAATAGTAACTAAATACTCATTAAATTTTATTTTTACAATGCAGTAGACACCCTAAATGCTGAATGTAACATTATAGTAGGGTTCCACAGCTTCATCTCCATAAGGGGTTGTGGAGGTTTTTGCAGTGGAGAGGAGCCGGGGCAATTGTAATTTATGGCTGCAACTTCCTCAAAATATTAGAGACATACTGTTTCAGCAGCAGCAGCAGTTGTGGTTGCAGCATCAGCAGAGACAAGACTGCCAACTATCGCAATGTAATTTATCCTCACTTACACACTCATACTCAAGATAATAAGACCTCTCCACTTCTGTGTCCCGATCATCAGGCAGGTGGCATAAGTACAGGCCCAAGGGCGGTGTTAAAGGAGCGAGAAGGAAGAAGAGTATGGATGGGATAAGACATTTATTTACACGAGTACAATGTCCTGTAGGCAGTGACACATAGCGAAAGAAGCTCATGCAATAGATGAAATGAGATAAGTGACCTCCTATCTACATGAAAGAGTACTCAAGGAAAGTTCTTAGAAGATTTGAAAAATTTTTTAAACGTTTGCGTGTATAATGTTAAACCACACTTTTTTTTTTTTTTTTAAAGAAACTGTATATTCGAAAGAGCTGTATTGCAAACTAAAGAAAACAATTGTGCTCTTTCTGGTTCAACGCTAATGACAGTTTAACCTGTGTACTATGTGTTATGTACCGATGATTGTATTTGACTTTCAGTTGTTGTTCTGTCGGTACCTTTGTAGCCATAAGCTAAGGGCCAGATTCTCAATGTCTGGTTTTGTTCTGATTTAATTTTATATGCTGATTAACAATTAACAGATGGTTATTTTAATCACAGGAACAGGTTCCGATTACTGGAGTCGTCAGGACTTTGAATTAAAGATGGAACAGTTAGACAAAATAAACTTAAAATAAAAAAAAAGCAAAGTGAAGTCATGCACGAATGGTTTTTAATAACTGTGAAGTTATCAACAATTGTACTTATTATTATATAGTTTAGCTGAGTAGTGTGGTGTATAGTTTGTGGTGCATGAAAAGTTTATTTTGGGTTTGATTCACAGTCATTCTGTGAAAACTAATTTAATCTGTTGTTTGTAAAATGTACAGAATGTTAATAAAATTGTTGTATTTTATAATTTAACATACATTTTTTATATAATTATTTAAATGTCATTGATTTTTATTTGTAATATGTTAGAACCTAGTTAAAGGATTATTATAAAACTTATTAATCTGAGTTTTCTTAAATACCATTTCTTAAATATAAGCATTTCCAATTTCATAATTTTCCCACTAAAATACAGGCTCTTATCATATAAAGTAATTTTTGCAGCATGGAAAAAAACTGATGCTTTCAAGTAATTTTTTTTAATCTGCATACTTTATTTGGCTTACAGGAAAAAAAAATGTTACTGTTAAAATAATTTCTTGCTGAAATATAATGTTTTTAAAAATGTTCTGCATTGCTTAACACTTTGAGTGGTGATGAAATAATTTCGGTCCTTTTAAAAAAACTGACCATTTTGAGCAGTTTTTATAAATATTTATTTTTAGAACATATTGAATATCAATACAATTTTAACCATATTTAAGTTTAGAGTTTCTGTTTTTAAATTCTACATAAAACATTATTTTTCAATATTTTTGAATTTTTACAAAATGGTTTTAATATTACTCTTCTTAAAAAAAGTCAGAAACTGGAGACAATTATAATTTTACGAGGTAAAAAAAAACTCTGGTCTTAGTTTTCAATTTTTCACACAAATTATATCTGGTTTATGGCGGTAGTTAACGAATGTTCCACTGAAATAATACAGTGGATATTTTTTTTAGAAAGATAAAAGAGAAAAACATGGTTCAATATACATTGGAATCTTTCGTACACACTCTCTCTCTCCCTCCCTCTCTCCCTCTCCCTCTCTCCCTCTCTCCCTCTCCCTCTCTCC
>PNEQ01002106.1:15672-35873 GCA_003012365.1 Medauroidea extradentata | reverse complement strand
ATTTACAGGGTATGGACACACAACATTGTAGGATAGGAGCACTATACATGTGAGGCAGGGACATATAAAATCACGTAGCAGGGGTATAGAAGTACATAAAGAAGGGGAACAGAAAATTGTAGGAGAGGATCACAAAAATGTGGGGCAGAGACATTAAACAACATGAGCAGATGTACAGAAATATGTAGGGTAGGACCACAAAAAATGTTGTGTAGGGACTTAAAGAACTTGAAGCAGGGGTGCAGAAATATATAGGGTAGGAGAACAGAAAGTTGTAGGATAGGATAACTAAAAATGAGTAGGAACATTAAAAATCTTGGAGCAGAGGTACACAGTAATATGTAGGGTAGGAGAACAAAGTTGTAGGGTAGGACCACTAAAAACGTTAAGCAGGGACATTAAAATCATGAAGCAGAGGTGCAGAAATATGTAAGGTAGGACCATCAAAAATGTGGGGCAATGTCATTAAAATCTTAGAGCAGAGGTAGGCCTACAGAAATATGTAGGGTAGGTGAACAAAAAGTTGTAGGGTAGGACCACTAAATATGTTGGGTACAGACATTTAAAACCATGGAGCAGATGGACAGAAATATGTAGGACAGGTGGACAGAAAATTGTAGGGTAAGTACACTAAAACAAGGTGGCGGCAGGGACATTAAAAACATGGGGCAAGGGCGCTACAAATTATGGGGTAATAAAATGCATGACACGAACATCATTCTATGAACCACTACATTATTAACCTTTAGTAGCACACATTAAAAAAAAAAGTGTCCGTGTAAGCTAACAAAACCACAAAAATCAATCGCCTACAATTAACAAGATGTGACAAATTACATGCGAAAAAATTAGCCAGCCTCTAATGTTCGTCAGCAGCAAAGTTGTGTAGGCCTACCTAACTGAATTGCCTTTGACTAATGTAGCCTAGGTATTGTGAAACTGCACTAGTATGAACATTCCTACAAAAATTTACAAACACGATATTAATTAATACATGCATCATAACTTCGTACGTTGTATCAATCTTCGCCCTATGTACTGAAGAATGAATGTTAACAAATCGCAAGGCTCGTTAAAAACGTATTTTTCCGCTATGGTTATTAAATTCTTTCGTCTCCAATGCTATTAGTTTGCGTAGGAGGTCATGCGATCTCTTGTTTTCCATTCTTTAGGCCCAAACGAAAGTTATTGTATGTATTAACGTAATTACGAAAATACGTCGGGAATCTAAGCCGAGTTCTCAATGCTAAACTTTCAAAACAAACTTTCGCGGGTGTTTTTCAAAACAACATGCTTGTTTAGTGCCAGATATCGTTCGGGTGGTCACAGCAACTTGCAACTGCCCGTCCTGCCATTTCGCTGCCAGCGAAAAATGGCACTTGCCCTCGGCTGGTAAAACTGGCAGACCACGCGAACAAACCTCTTATGTGTTTCAGATTGTAATTTCCATATTATCATATTAATATGTACATTTTGCTGTTGTATTTGTAATGGTTCTGTGATATTTATTTGTAATCATTCTGTTCTTCATTAGTTTATATTTTGTATAGTTCCTAGTAAAGAGTCGAGATGACTCATAGGAACATGTGAAAATAAATAAATAAAAATAAAAAAATACCTCCATGATTGTCGGTCTATTGGTCGTTCGTATCGACGTAGCAGGCACTCTTTCTGCTCGTCAAAAGTTTCTCGTCTAGCAGAACCATGGGAACGGGAACCTTCTGTGGAATAATCGAAGACGCGAATACACCTGCGGCTGCGTGTCTTGTAAATGTCATCCGATGATGCAATTTTCTTATTTCGCCGTTGAAAAGCAATGAATTATAACCTTGATTGTCTTTAACTGACAAATAGAAATATATTAGATGTGTTTTTCATATCATTTCTGTTCTTATTAAAATTGAGTTGGTGTTCGTTAGATGCCCCTTTGGGACGAAATAAGTACGGCTTAAATTTTCGATATCTTATCAATTTACTTTCCTGCTTCCGCTCAAATGAACAAACTGCTGTTTCCAAACGCGATACATTTCGTAGCGCATGTTTATGCCTTGTGTACAGACTAGAGCGTACCGTAGGTGCCTGCGAAAACTTGTCCAAGTTTTCTGACTCGGGAGATGACACGTGTAATACTGTTTATATTACTGTTGATTAGCTCTTGCTTCGGTGGACCAGAAGAGGACGAAGGTGTAAAATATGCAGATAGATGTGAAAGTACGTATGTGAAGTACGCTATGAGTTTATTTCGTTATCGGATTTAATTGAAGACAGTTGCAAACTCAAGTTGGTACATGAATGCAAACGTCGATTATCACAATGCGTTTAAACTGCGACGATGTAGTTTAATTTATGAACTTTCTTTTTTATGGAATAATTTTTTTTTTAACAAACCTAGGACTGTTGTATTCCTACTGAACCTCTGTGTCATGACATATTTGGAACACTAATGCAGAGAGTACTCATACCATTTGAAATTATTGTCCTTTCTTTGGCAATAAAATTATATCTATTATTATTCCTGGTCTACAGTGCCCATCACATTTTCTATGTGCAGAAATCAGGACAAAGAGTGACACCTCTGTACAGATAAGTGTTATTTCAGACAATGTGCTGCATCAGTAATAAGGTGATGCTGTTTTCGTGTCCAGTCCATTGAGCAGTCTTGCTACTTGCAACTGGGCGACTGCTTTATTTATGTAGCATCCAATTTCTCATTTCGTGATGAGGATTCGTCAAGGGTTCATACATAGACAAACACAATTTTTTGTAATACAAATGCAACAAGCATTATCACATTATACGAAACACAAGTATTTACTATAATAATAATAATTTTATACTCGCAATTGGGCTAATGACCGGTGGCGAACAGATTCCTCCCCATCCCCACAGTTACAATCCTTTAGTCCCTTCATAAACCTTCCAATTCCCCTAACCGTCAGCAACTCCTCCTGCAGTGCATTCCACTCCCTCACTGTCCTCACCAGCATCGACTGTCTACCCCTCTCCGTTCTCCTCCACACCCTCTGAATTTTCTCACTGTTGCTATCTTTACCCTTGGAAGTTCCCTTCGTTAATTTGCAGGCCAAATTTACCCATCCCCCCCTCCTTATTCATTACCCTATACAACCTGACAAGCCTTTCCACTCTCCTCCTGTCCCTCAACTTTTTCCATCCCAATTCCTTCATCATTACGCAAGGCCTTAAGTTACTTTCCTCCTCACCAGCCTGACCCTGCCTTTTCCATTTATTCATCACCCACCTTGCTGCCCTTCTCTGAACCTTCTCCACCTCCACGTACGAATCCCACTCCGCGACAGCATCACGACAGTTCAGTGACTACTGTTGAAACCACCGGTTTTAAGATCTTTCATAGGAATTTACATATATTACCCATCCACATTCTTGTAGAAAAATTTTTGTTGCAGCATGTAAAGTTCTTGCCGTCGAGCTGGAATCTCGTCTTGCAGAGACGGGAAAGTCTCATGATGTTATCGAGATTGGATACTCGTTCGATGAAAGCGGCAGAAAGAAGACAAAATATAAGAAGTCGTAAGTGAAACAAATGCTTTTATACAGCAAGTAGCCTAGTTTTATGTACGGCTGGTTTATAGTGACGTGTACGTATAGTCGGCATTCTGGGAGCTTGTGTTATTAAGTGAAATATAATAAATGTGAGTCACTAGGACAGTATACCCTTGTTCCTGTGAGGGCATTAGTGCACAAGTGGTACAATATGTTGCTTGATAATTCACTGCGAGAATCTATCAAACATTGCACGTGTAGTTCTGCAGGTCATGTTGCCATTCACAGCTTCTAAATATAAGTAGCTGGGTTTGGTTTATTGTATATACTTCATTGTGATGTAGATTCTCTTTAATTTTCGCTGACAGACATCTACATCGCGGTGTCGTGTGTCCGAAAAATTAAATTCAACCGTGCACTCCCAATTTGCACAACTAACTATTTCAAAGATCAAAGCAGCTGCTTTACCTGTAATAACATGAATACGTATTATTGATAATACCAATAATAACTGCCTACCTGTTTCATTGCAATTGATTTTATTTATTTATTTATGGTTTTTACTTGGCCGCAAACAGTTTCACGGATTTTGTGGAGATACACAGGAAACATCCCAGCATTTACGTGGAGTGATTTTTGCAAACCAAAATATGGCCAGAGCCGGGAAACAAAATCAGGTTCTCCCGAAAGTGAAGCGGGTGTCTTATCACTGCTCCACGTGGCTTGGTAATTTTACAACTGAAAAATTTTCTACTGTATTCAAACTGTTGTACGTAAGGAAACTTGCTCGTGTTTGCAGAGAGTTGCGTCTCGTGGAGTCGCTGGACGGCATCTGCGACAGGATCCTAGAGTACAACATCCACAAGGAGCGCCAGGACAGCACCAGGTTCGCTAAAGGAATGAGCCAGACGTTCCAGACACTGCACGGTCTAGTGTAAGGAACTAAGTATTTTCTTCAATGTACTTACCACTTTCATTGTCATTGATTTCTTTTTAAATGTTGACGCGTCCTTTTCCGATCATCTTTAAATGCCAGTTGACCACTTCTTGTCGAGACGTGTGAGCACAGTTTTTCTGCACCGTGATGTGTGTTCTTACAGCGACAAGGGTGTGAAAGTGGAACTGGGCATCCCGTACGAGCTGTGGGACAAGCCGTCGGCCGAAGTGACTAATCTGAAAACTCAGGTAAGGACAGCGCTTCCTTCACTTGCAGTGCGTATGTTGAGCATTTACACAACACAAGATTTAATCCTTCATACTTCCTTTCACATGATCTCTCTTGCTACAATATTCATAAAACATTTACGACAGTTGTCTCCTCTCCTTGCAAAAGAGTGGTTGGTAATCTTTTCTTTACAGATATTCAATGGTTGTTACACTATCAATAATATACGTACATATTTTGTTTTACAACAAACAATAACATAACAACAAAGTAACTTATTATAACATATTTTGAATACCTATGTTTATCCTTTACGGCATGATAAAACCAATCAGATTTTGTACAAGTTGCGGGGTCGTGCGCTGAAGAGTAGGATGTGTTCAGTCTCCTAATATTAGTATTTGAGATCCATTATGTATTAGAAGTCTGCTCAAGTCAGTTTGATATGGGCTTCGCACATGAGTTTTGTGTAAAATCTGGTTTAGGCAAAATACGTGCAGATAACATCGGGGTCGAGAGTTTATGGCATTTGTTCAGGACCCTGACTAAACGTCACCACGTGCTGTTTCCACTGTCGCAGCACAGCGTAAGTGCAGAGCCAGTCAAACTGGTCTTCCGTGTGCATATGTGTATTTAATCCTAATGCAGCATAATAAAGCACATTGTAGGTACAAATTTTGCGCTGCACCCATAAACAGGTTAAAGTTCAAATACTGGTAGTGATTGTCTGGTGTCGTGTCCTAAGGGTGGGGCTCCAAGAACTATGTAATTATTTATTTACAATCCAAGATCTCTCACCTGGGACGATTACACGGAAGGTATGGCTTGAGGCAAACATGTTACAACTGCCCAGTTAAACTAAGTGCTTTAAAAAAGTAGATGGTTAATGCCTTGACAGTTTTTCGTATACGTATCTGCCTGTCCATCACTCTTGCAGTAGTTGACACTCACAGACCAAATAGTATTGGCATTTTTTAACATATGTAACTTTTATGTGGTGTTTATACTCTGAGATTTATTGAATAACAACAGACACCTTTCAGTGTTCTTGATTTGAGAACATGTTCAGTTACTAATAAAGTAGTACTGTATGCCAAAACATCATAGACTCGCTACAGGAACTAAATAATAATAATAATAATTATTATTATTATCTGTGTTATGGGCAAAAATGTGATTATAACAGTGTAATTGAATGTGTTGTTTGATGTGCAGTGTGAGACGATGTTGGAAGAGAACGAGGATGACATAGAAGAATGGTACTTTGAGCTACAGGAGTCGGTGCCGTTGAAGCGGTACTTGTGCTCCGACAGGGTACTGAAGGGCTTCGATGACTCCTGTCTCAATGAGGATCTTGTGCCAGAGCAAAACAAGAACAAGAAAGGTGAAACTGGTGCGAAGAAGCCAGACAAGTCGAAGAAGAAGGACAAGTCGAAGGAGGAACTATGAAAGTTGTCCATTGTGCCGGGAAAAGTTTCTTGTTATGTACATAGTAAATGCTGCATAGAATCTTCCTCACTGATATAGAGTGATACAAAACAAATGACCTTGATCTTCAAGACATTAGGTCTTTAGTACTGGTACACGTTATACAGTCTTTATCGATGGTTTGTAGAAATTAACTGCAGGATGCATTTAGACTAGGCATCGTAGAGAACTCGACAATCATGTGTTGTTGCGACTCTTTATAGTTTCTTGTTTTGCAAGTATGGAAACTGTGTTCTTGATAAATGCGGGAACTTGTTTATACAGTAAAATCCCAATTTAACGAATTTGGATTTGATGAATAAAGCATTTTACAGTATTTCTTGGGAATATTAAAAATATCTGAAATTTTTACTTATGCTTAAAAATGTTAAAATCTTGATAAAAACCATTAGTAAATACACAGGGAAAAGTAGTGATAGTTGAACAGATATTTTTTAGCGTATACATAATTTACAACTTACAATATCACTTAGGTTTATATATGTCGCTGCAGTTAAGAGCAACCATAATGTCTGTGATTTGTTCTTCCTAAACGCATTTGAGTTGTTATGACAGACCTGTGACAGTGTCATTGATGGTTGCTTACATTGAGAAAGTCAAGTGAATGCCAGACTTGCAACGCAGGTTCAAAATGACTATCATACTTATCAGAATAATGAACAAATAAACTTCCATATACGTACATAGTTGGTAATGTGTCTGCATTGGTTGAAGGCTAGCTAAGTGAAAGATTACAGGGGAGAAGAAAACAAGGATGTTTCCAGGAAGCCCACCACATTTGCCAACTGTGAAATATGTTTATGTTAATGTTTGGGAATAGAATAAAGACATTTCGGTTGGAATCCATTCTGCATAGAAGTGCATCCATTAATTACCCCTGTGTTTTGGAAAGTATGTACGTAGTTGAATAAGTTCTGTGTTGGAGAGTGAAAAAAAAGTAGGTACAGTATTTTAATTTAGTTGTGAAGTTTTGTTTTTGTATTTTTAGTTTGTGCTAGGTTTTGAATGCTTCACAACTTTTACATATTGGCATAAAACTAGTGTGTAATAACATTAATATTACTAACTAATGTAATAATTTTCTACTTCAGTTTCTCACGTCCAGGATCACAGTTTAGTATTTATTGCATTTATATTTAGCTTCTTTAAGACACTTATTTTTCTTGTATAATTTTTTACTCAGGTGCTGCACATGTAATTGTTTTGCATTTATCTCGTAGTTGGTCAAGGTGAACAATGTTTGACGGAGTGTAGTAGGGTCTAGATGTCAGGTTAGTATTTCTTAGTGAACATAATATCAAGAGTAGTACTGTTTGTGGCGATTGTATTTAGTTTGCTGCTAGTCTTGACATGTTTCACAGGTTTAGGCTCAATTATGCACAATTTTTAATTGCTTGTTCCTGCAAAGATTCTCCCAAGTAAAAATGTTGAAATTAAAAATAACTTGTAGTGAACAAATGGCATGTGGACAGGGTGGGTAGGATGTCTCACTGTGACAGTAGACTTCCGATTGGACACCCGTATGCACATGCCGAACTCTGAAGGATGACACAAAATTAAGTCCTTGGATTGGGAAATTGAGTATCCAGAGAAACCCCGCCGACCAGTGGCAGCGGTCACCATGTTACCCACACATGGAAAACTGAGAATCTTACCTGGATTATTGGGGTGGGAGGCGAGCGTTCTGGTGCTGCCAACAGAACCATCATAAAACAATCACGACAGTTATTCTAAACTAACTCCTGGTTGCAATGTTTTTTCTGATATTCTCCATAGGGCTTCCTGTATGATTGACTGTTTTTACTTTGAACCTATTTTTGAGAATATTTGTATAATCATTTTAGTGCAAGAATTCTAGTTTCTGGCAATCCTGAAGGTTATGTAAAACTAATTTAAATGGAAACCATTTACTGTTTACCTAGTACTGGGCAGTTGAAGTCAGCAGTGTGTGTACGGTAATCATCTCTGCCAGATGGATTGCCAATACTGTTGAAAACAAAATACTATATTTTGGTGAGTATAGGCAGCAAGAAAAGTTTCTGAAGAAAAATCAGGGAAATTTTATAGGTATTTTAAATATAGGATGCATCAAATTGTTGTATTCTTGTGAATATTGTGTGGCATTACCGTGCTGGTGTTAATGCTAGCTGGCATGGCAACAACTACAGCAAGGTCTGACTATGTAAATGCTTGCCATGGAGTGGTTCTGCCAGTGCCACAATACATGACAGCGCAGTGTGTGCTCTTGAAGTGCCTGCTGTCGCCACACTTCCCATTCTTGCCCAGTTGCTTACAATCATCAGTGTTGTTCACACATCGCTTGTCCTCCCCCCCCCTCCCCCCTCTGTCTCATTTAACTTCACGGCAAAAGATATATCTGTCGGTCGCTGACTTGCTATTAAATGTTGGCTGTAATAATGGTTTGTGACAAGTTGTATGTTGTTAGCGGAAAATAGAAAAAGGAGAGGTAAATGAAGGCAGGTGGCCGATCAAGCACTTTTGTTTACAATAAATATGTACCGTATTACTCTTAGAGCTTTAAAGTTTTTTTTGCACATAAGTGATGAGCTATTTATTTGTTACCTTTGAACTGGAAACAAAAAATTATATTAGGGGGGGGGGGGGACTTTATACACAATATTGTCTCAAAATTAAGCCATGCCCCACTGATGTAATTTTTTTATTGAAGAAATGTGTTGCCTATACACAACAGAACACTGTAAACTGTATTCACGTTGTATGCTACAGTAAATGTGATTGTAATATGTACTATGTACTGCAATAATACAGTGCAAACTCTCATAGGTTTTAATGAGGGGAGCCAGTGTTAAGTTTTGAGTGATTAGTAAAAGCATTGTTATAAATAAAATGTTATGTAGAATTTTTAAATATCTACTGGAATAAAGCTGTTAAAACTGAGTCTGTATTCTATATCTGCTAAGTGTGGTGTATTCCTCACTTTTACCTGACCCTCATCTTCAGTCAGTTTGTTATTTGGGCTATCTGTTATCTTACTTTGTAATTCTTCTGCGAGTGGCTGGAGTTAAGGAATAAGAAATATAATGTGTGTACATGTCTCGGCTTAATTTAGATCGTGTGGTACACAAAATACAATGAACACAGCTGGGAAATGATGGCCACACAGCAGTTTGTATGTCATCTTGTCGATTATACTTAAGACAGTTGCCTGATGAAGGGTTATCGTGCGTGTGCACATGAGAGAGAGGCGAAAGTTGATGCCCTACGAGCGATGCCAGCCAGCACATATATTGTGATATTGCTTCTACACTCAAAGTTTTAAATGTGTGCATAGTATTCCTGGCATAATGTTTTCACTCTGGGACTTTGAGCAGTTATCCTATAATTTTATTGAACCCACCATTGTGGGAAAGTTCAACGTAATTTTGCACCTCAATTTGGAAGGAATGTGGTACATAGTATTGAGGAAAAACTGTCTGAAAAAGCTGAATTAACCATGTTTGAGGGCTTTGAGATAATGGTGAGGACACCCTATCAATTAATTGTCAGAAATAAATTTAAATACTCTGTACAATTCAACTTGCAGTGACTAACAAAATGGTGTTTCACCTTTAATCAGGATGTCACATGATGAACCCTACGACACGTTTTCTTCGGGCAGACAGACGCTATCTAGACAAGCGTCAATACAAGCAAAAATACTAGTGTACATGTACCTGACAAATTGTAGGTGATACACCTGGTCTATTGATGATGGATCAATTTGCAGAAAAAAAAGTTAAAATTTTTCGCACAGCACATTTCCCAGAAGTCAAAAATTAAATCTAGGATGAATTCACACAATTTCAGGAAATATATAGTAAAATTGGAAAACTAACCAAGATTACCTGTAGATTGCTTGTACATGGAGTGTCTGCTAGTGTCACATCGCTACAAACTCGTCTAAGGAAACTTTCTGCATCTTTGTTGTTTTGTCCAGTCTTAGGTCTGTGAAATCCTACTTGTTTTTGTCTAGTCTTATGTGTTGTCTGGTATCCATTCCTACATTTGTGCCGTCATAGTTGTGTAGCCCTGTGTAATTTGTTTCTAGTTGTCATGGTTATTTGTCTTAATCAATTTTACTATGCATTTTTATTTTGTGCATATAACAAATTGCTTGGTCATGAATTTGCTAACATGCAAAAATCTCAACATACTGAGATGTATGTAGACTATGTACATATCTACAAAGAGTAACTCCACATGAGCTAGTTCTCAATGAGATCACACTTGTGTATCAGCGTGTTTGCATTAAACATTCTACAAAATAGTTGTTCATCAGCACTAGAGATAAATACCAAGGCATTAGATTGGTGTACGTATTATGAATGTTGCCTAGATATTTAATCATAGGAGTTGAATTTCAAGAAATCTTGAAATTACTTTAAAAGAAATTGTATTAAGTTTCTCATTGAAGTTAAAATTTAAGGTGACAGTCTGATGGGTTCGGGTTAGTTATGTTATAGCTTTGTAAAAATTAAACGTTAAATATACAATTAGTCTAGTCATGGAATATTGCAACAATTCTGCTACATTTCATGTAGGTTATATAAACATTAATCAAAAGCACATTTTACTCCTTGTCAAAAGTAGCATATAAAACATCTTGAAATTATAAGAACTTAGTAACCACCACTCTTAAGTAAATTGCACGTTAATATTTCACATTTCCAAGTCAAGTGGCTTAGGTTGTGCGTTGATACACATCATTCAGTCAGTATTCACTATTGTATGGAAATGTGTTTTGACAACAGCTAATCTTGGCTAGTTTTCCTTTTTTTCATTTCACCTGAGCTTCTGGGACAACATAATAAGGGCTTTACGTCTAGTCGTCTGCGAGGTCATCAGAGACGGTGACACACATCTTGGTACAACGTATGTGCAGTCAGGTTTGACATCATGGCGACAACTCGTAAAGACGTGCTGTGTGGTTCTTCTAATATTTCAGTAAATGCTGAGGATCGAGAACTGCAATGTGAAGGCTTCTGTAGTAAATGGTGCCACATCAAATGTGTGAAAGTTATAACATCAGAGTATAATACATTAATGGCACGCAGTAATGTTGTCAGGTGGTTGTGTCGGCTATGTTTGAAACAACTTGACAGGTAAGAAAAAAATGTTAAAAGCGTCCAAGGAGCAGACTAATTTATTGGCTAAAGTTAATAATTTAACTGGACTTGTGGAGAGAGTAATGATACATATCTGAATAACAAAGTGAGTAAGGTAATTGAAGAATAGGACAAAATAATTACATCGTCTAATTAGGGTAAACAATCTAGTGAAGAAAAGTTAACAGGATCAAAGCTTCAACATTAAAATATGAGAATTGAAAAGAACAAAAATAACAAGGCTGAACCTTCCAATGGTAATTCTATTCTTAACGTAATACGTAATAGTGATCTCTTAAATGGTGATTGCTCACTCAGTAAACTTGAATCATTTGCAGAGAAGGTTAAGTCAATGAAGAGGGATAGGACTAAGTATAAAACAAAGGCCATTATTGGGACTAATACAAACGAATGTACAAGGAGTATGAATTTAAAAGTTTGCTTGTTTGTATCTTGTGTTCATCCCGAGGTCACAAAGGACGATATTGAAATATATTTGAAGGAAGGTGGTATTGAATAGTTTGAATGTGGTGAACTTAAAACCAGGTATGACTCGTACAAATCCTTTAAAATTGGAATTCAAGAAAGTGAGTGGGGAAACAGTGTAAGATTCGGAATTCTGGCCAGCAGGTACCGTGGTAGTCTTCTTTTTTTTTATAGAAAAAATTACAAGAAAGTAAGGATTTTTTAGGTAATCCAGTAGTAACAGCAATTTTAACTTAGTAAATACAGGAGTAAAGAATGAGTGATATAACAAATCACTTTGTAATGAACATTTTCGCAGAATGTTTACGCAACAAACTGGATGACTTGGAGTTGTTATTTAATGATAACATTTTAATGTTCTCTGTTTTTGTGAACATTGGTTATTGACAGAGGAACTTGATTTTACTATTTTTTAATAAAAAAAATTTATTTTGGCAAGTGCTTATTGCCACAGCATACAGAAGAATGGCAGGACACACATTTTTTTTATTGCAGATGAAATTTGTTTGCACTGATAAATTTCGATGTTAGTAAATTTACTACAGAATTGAATTTTGAGGTATCTGCTGTGAAATAAAAAAAAATTTTAGTATGAATGTTGTTTCTCTGTACAGCTCACCTGTTGGTAATATTGCAAAGTTTTTTAGTTTATCTGAGAATATGTTATGTTTTATGCAAAGTACAAATTAGGTAGTACATAATTAACTTGTATATCCTACACTGTGTTTCTTACTTTGCCAATAATTTTGTTACAATTATGTTAAGGAAAGACCTACGTATGTATTACATAAGATATTGCAATATGTTGGACCTGCCCTATAAAAGACTCAAGAAAGTGCAAAAAAAAAAAAAAAAAAAAACTACTTTATAATCAATATTAAAATTTTGCAATACGTTATCTGAAATTATCAAAGAATTGCCATCGTTTAAATTTAAGACAAGGCTTATTGGCTGGCTGTTACTTGATCCTTTTTATGTTCTGAAGGAATATTTTGGTTTTAATAATGACGAAATGGTGACCTAACATGTTTCTTCCCCCTCACCCTTTTCTGTATGTTTTAATGATGATGTTTACTGTAACAAGGATATCCAGCAATAGTGGTATTTGAGTTTACAGTACATTTCCCACATTCCCTGAGAAATTCCAGCGCTGTGCTTTAAACGTGAGATGATGTTAACATGTGCTATCTAAGTAAACTCACAATAATATCATTTTTATGTTAATTTGTCATGTAGAGTCCTTTCTAATAAGCCTTGGAAACATATAGAGCCACATACTTCATTATATTTTTATGATGTAAATAATGAATAGACACAAATGTTTTTGTTGATTATATGTTCATTATTTTGTCAATTTGGATAAGAAGATTTTGATAACTCTTTTGCTATTTTTCCTGTCTGTTCGTCATAAATTTCACTTAACTTTTTTTTCTGTCAGCAAATATTTTTATAGATGGCGAAGGTATGTAAAATATATTACTTTAGTCTAGTATTTAACTAAAATACTTTCCTTTACAGAAATTTGCAAATTGACTGAATTGTTAAAATTCCACTTCTGTTTCATTTGATGGTTCAGTCCATGTGAACAACACAGAAATGCATAGGAACAGAAGTGTGTGAAGAAATTTATAAAACATGTGGGACCAGCACAGTATAATATTGTATTTATTATTATTTATACAGTTTTAAATGAGTCTCGTTTCTTGACAAACATGTACAATAAAATTTAACACTTAGTCCTGATACTTTACAACTGTGAGCTAAATTTATTTGTCACATTTTACGAAACATATCGTACGTATAAATAATTTTCGGGAGAAGGAACAAGCGCTAAAGGATAAGTATTTCAATTTTTAATTATAACCTAAATATCTTGAATGTATGCATTCGTGTTTCGCACCTGCATTCCCTATTTGTAGGTGCAACAAGTTTATCCTCGTTGTTTTCACTATTTTTGCTGCAGATAAAATTAATTCTGTACTTTGCCAATCACTCCTGGTTTTTTCATATGATGCCGGATGAAAAATTTTGCTATGTCCAAAGACATCAATTCAATCAAATTTTGCATTACAACTTCATCGGAATTGAAATACTTGTACAGCACTTAATTCTTGCTGTTGCATAGATATATTCAGTCTTTATTTAATTACAATGTTAAACATGAAAAATTACCAGGTACCATATAAAAGCAAGATGATAAACACATTCAATAAACTTAAACATACGCTGGCCATTTTATGGTCTACTTTAATATACTGGAATCTTGTTTTCTCTGTCACAAATCGATTCTGTTGATTCACCTGCAATCAATTCTCGTATCAAAGATTTTTACTACGCAACATGTTAAAAATTGTGCATTTATTTTGTAATTTCGCAGAGAATGATAAGACTTCAAACAATTTTAAACAATAATTGAAAAATTAGCGATTTTGAGTGTTGTGGTAAACACTTGTCTCTAGAAATAACTAAAATTGCCGCTGTTAAAGTACAGTCCAATTTCTTGATGAATGATGAAGAAATAATTGGTGGCAAAGAAATTCCAGCAGAAAAGGATAATTTCAAGTACATTTCCCGCACATTCCAGATCGCTGGACATCCTGTGTAACTCTTATTTAATGGTAAATAAAATTACAAAATGATGGGAACTGGGAGAAGAGTCGCACATGGCCTGTGTTACGAAACCATACCAGCAATTGCTTGGAATGATATTGGGAAACCCTGGACAGCTGAAATAAAGATGGCCGGAGCAAAGGATCGAACCCGGGTCCTCCCAAATGTGAGTGTCAACGTGTCACCATTGCGCCACCTCGTTTCGTGAGTGGACATAGTGCACACGTCCTTGAAAATACTCTAAATCAAGTGCGTACAGTTATATTCTCATTTTTTAAAGATGACTAGTGTTTAATCAGTCAAATGTAGCTGGTATCTCGTACTGACCACCTACAATACTAGTAATGTTGGTACACAGCTGTGTGTGCCAAACAGTTGAGCAAATGTGTGCATTTATAAACAGCCTACTTGTAATGTGACGCACTGTCTTACTACTATCTGCAGGAACTGCTAGAATAACAGAAATTATTGTCTATATGGTGATAAATGTTATACTCCCATGGTTCTATTGTACTGGTGCATTTAATAGAGTGGAACAAACTTAACAGCTAACAATTTCACAGTACATATCTTTTGTTACATTAGACGTACATTTGTTACCTACCATTGGGTGTAATTACGTAGTGACAAAATTTGACAATTTTTTTTTTTGCTAAAAGAACAATATACCACCAAATGATTTTGAACAAGAACTCTAATGTTATATGAAATGTATTAAAATCTAGTTTATTTTCTCATGTAGGAATCATTGTTTTCGTTGTTTCTAAAGTAAGTAATTTGTCACATGACATATTTTTGCATACCTGCATCCTATTATACTGAAAAATTATTAATAACAACAAAGGTTCGACAAACACATTTTTGTACATTTCCTCTAAATGTGTTAGAAGACTGAAAAATAATATTCACCAAATGAACCACTGCAATGATGATATGCGATGAAATCATGTAGCTATACAGCACATACACATCCAATCAGCTCAACATTTTGCCATTCAACTTGGAAGTCACCTGTAACTGTCTTTTAGGTAATAAACAGACTAAACGTTTATAAACTGAGCCGAGCCCCAACTACTGGTCACATTTATCAGGACAAGTTGTAATTTTAAACATTACTTTCTCATTGCTTTCTTCCCTTCTCCCTTCTTTGGTTTCACTTTTCCTCGCAATGCCCTCAGTCTCTTCATCTCCTCTTTGAAGTCCTGGTGCTCGTCGCGGAACAGTCCGTAGTAACGCAGCTTCATCATCAACGTGTGCGTCTCCACGTGGCGAGGGTAGTACTCGACGAGTTCCGGCCGCAAGTGGATCGGCTTCTCGCTCAGCAGCTTCACGACCTTGTACGACTTGGAGTTGGTCGCCCTCACTACTTCACCGAAGATTCTATTGCTCAGTTGGTTCATTTTGCGGGCGTAGTTGGTGCCCACGTTGATAAGGCTCACGTATTTGCTCATTTTCATCTACTTTATACTCCGCTTGCTTGTCTAAAACAATATAAAACATGCATCTACATGTACACAACACCTGAGAAAGCATTGATGCAATGCGGTAAGTAGTTGATGTGACAGCTTGCCTTCACAGCCCAACAGTTTGTCCATCACATGAAAAGTAGAATTATTAGAAACTAGTATGTACTTAAACAGTGCTTATAGAATAATTTACAATTCACATTAAAATGTGTTTACCCATACCAAGTGGTCCAGAATTCATTGTGGTAGATATCAAGACTAGCTATTCACCGTGTACTGGTCAAACTATTGATTTTAGACATATAGTTTATTAATGAAAAATGTTTCTAGTGATGTTTTAAGTAAGCATACGTAAAAAAATTTGTTAGGTTTTTTGGTTAGTTTAGGTTAGTTTGTGTTAGATTAAGTTAGGTTAGTTAAGGCTAAGTTAGGTTAGTGTATTAGGTAACCTAACTTTACCTAACCTAATGTTATATTTTGTCAGGTTAGGTAACCTGACCTAACTTAACCTAACATAGCCTAAACTAACCTAACATAGCCTAAACTAACCTAACATAGCCTAAACTAACCTAACTTAGCCTAACATAAACTAACCTAATCTAACATATACTAACCTAATCTAACTTAAACTAACCTAACCTAACAAAAACATTTTTTTACGTAGGTCTACTTAGGACATCACTAAGAGACATTTTTCATTAATAAACTACATGTCTAAAATCAATAGTTTGGCCGGTACACGATGAGTAGCTACTCTTGATAATTACCATAAAAATGATTGTAAACATCTTAGAAAATAATTACGTATGCTGAAATCACAACGGCGCCATTGACGCGACGCGAAAGGCGAGTGACGAAAAACAAAATAAGTCTGCCAATCAGCGGATTGGTTTCGGGAAAAGGATTACGCTGATTGGCTGGTAAATTATTTTATTCGCGTCATTACTTACAAAAACATCGCTAAACACTAAACTTTTCCCGACCAATTTGTCTAGGACCTCAACATTGCCTGGGACAGGGACAAAGCTCAAAGCGAAGCGACAAAACCGATGACTGAATTGAATTGAATAATTATTCGCATTGCGATAATTGTATTTTTTCAATGAACATATGTCCCATGAGCCATTGGCCATGAATACGTTAAGAAATTGTAAATAAATTATTGATTAAAATGACATTTAAAACAACATTAGCAATAGAACATTGGCTGTTAGTGAGTTATATTAAGTTTCGTTGTATTGGCTACCCATTCGGCGCTCATGTATGGCGCAGCAGTTTTCATTCTTTCAGTTCTAACTTCTATGGTTTTCTGCTGTAGTTTATTTACTAGAAATGAGTGAATGAAATTATTTAAGGAAAAGAATCAACGAGCGTAGAAAACTGGTAAGAATTCACAGGTTCATGGAGTTAATAGGATTATGGTTAATGTAGTAACAACGTTTTTAGAATATCAACTTTCTGTCTATAAACTTATTTAAATTATGCTTATCGTTAGTCAAGAATTATAACACTCGTTAACCTAAAATATAAATAAATGGCAGTTGGCAGAAGTGACAAGAGTCGTAGAATGTTACAGGTTTTATCAGCAGAGCTGCTCAAAGTGGTGACCCTGCTGGTTGTTGCTTTAAAAGTGTCTTCCATGCATGGTATTTTTATGCATGTGTCAAAAAATAGATGGTGTTTTCTACTGACATTCTTTGGCTGATCGAATGTTAAGCCTCATGTATGCCTCTGGACTCTGGTTACAGCTAGATGGGGAGGTGCTGGTTTGATACCTGAAGGTACTGGTTGACAGGTCTCTGGAGGAAGGGTAACTTCCAGCAGAGTGGAAGGAGTCAGTGGTTGTCCCTATTTATAGGAAAGGGGTGATAAGAGCAGCCCAGTCAGCTAAAGACAGGTGAGCCTCACGTCTTATGTTGGGAAGGTGATGGAAAGATCTATAAGTTGGTTTCTCATGAAGGAAATGGAGCAGAAAAAATGGCTAAATGAGAAGCAGCATGAGTTTAGGAGGTGATACTCTTGCGAGATGCAACTGGCAGGTTTATTGGAAGAGCTGGTTGGAAAGGTAGATGGAGGAAGTCAGGTAGGTGCTTATTTCATTGATTTTGAGAAGTCATTTCGACAGGGTGCCACACAACATCCTAATGGGCAAGGTGGAAAGATTGATAGGGATAGGAGAGTGGTGAAATGGATTGGAGACTTCCTCACAGGTAGACGGCAGAGGGTAAGAGTAATGTGAAGCGCACTCAGAGGAGTGGGAAGTGGCCTCTGGGGCACCGCAGGGGAGCGTTCTGGGACAGTTATTATTCGTCATAAAGGTGAATGGTATAGGTACTGGATAAAACCAAAATTGTTAGGATCACCAAGAGAGAGAGTAAGATGGAATACCGGTGGAGAGAAGAGCGGATAGGGGAAGCCACTAGCTACAAATACCTGGAGGTGGTTTTGCAGGAGGACTTTGGTTGGAAGGAGCAGGTGGACAGAGTGGTAAGGAAGGGTAGGCAGGGCCTGGGGCTGCTGGGGAGGACACTTAGAGGGGCTAGTAACACTGAAGGTAAGGGCATACACCTTTTTGGTGCACTCTGTGTTGGAGTATGTGGATCTATATCATAGAGGTGGAGGAAAGGAAAACGAGGGTGTGCAGAGAAGGGCGACAAGATGGGTGAAGGAGAGATGATGCAGGGGGCAAGGAGAGAATGGGGAAAGAGATTGGCCCTCTGAGATGATAGAGGAACTTGGTTGGGGAGCCTTGAAGCAACGGAGGAAGATGGAGAGGCTGGTGAGAATGTACCTGGTGCTACGTGGGTTGGGAGGTTGGGGAAAGCATGGGGAAAAATTAGAAAGAGGGCTTTACAGGCGACGAAGTGATAACAGTCGGAAGGTCCGTAGGGAGGGAAGAACAGAAAACACTACATGCTGATTAGGACCGTGAGCAGGTTAAATGAGTTTGGGGAAGCTTGTTTGGCAGCAGAGTGTGTTGAGATGTTTAGGAGAATGGTGAGGGAAGAAGGGAAATTAACAGCGGAAAGCCTGCCACAGGACGGTAGCCTGACTGCTGGAGTAATCATAATAATTATAATTAAAATAAATGCATAATTTAAAGCTTTATAACACTTAGACCTGGATTCATCAACCTCTGTTAAGCATTTAACATTTGTTAAGATTTAACACGTCTTATGTTGGCCCTATGACTTGTATGGCTTATAATATTTTATGTTGTGGTCAAATATATGATAATTTGGTAGGATGGAAATAAACCTGCTGCTTCTAGGAATTCACAGTCACGTCATCAGATGCAATCTACGACCAGAGGTTAGCGAGCAGGTTGTGATCTAGCACATGCAGTTAGTTTGGTTCACTTCTTGGACGCAAACAAACTTCACTTGTATCACTTTGTAATGTCTGGGTTAACCAAGTGACTTTACATAAGTTAAATGTCTATTGATTACAATAAGATTTTACGTACCATACTCGGGGGAATATATTAACAATAAATATTACCAAACTGATTTTTAATGTACATGGGTGGTTTTAACCGATGTCAACATATAGCCTATACTGTAGCTTATTTAGCCTACAGTATTGCTACAACCATTGTAAAACACTTTGTGTGTGAAATGTTGACAGTTTTATGCCAATACAGTTTCCAGCATTTGTTTTGTTTCGCTGCCCAAGAAACATAAAAAACGTGTAATTGTTGCTATTCTAATTGTTTTGCAGGACTGAGTCAAATCATGCACGACTGAAGGATGAGTGGTGTAACGACCCTGCAAGATGTGCCTAGGTTGGCAGTATGTTTCTTCGCCGGCGATACCCGAATGCCATCTCACTTGTCTTAGTTGTTGGAGGCTTGTTTGCTTCATTGTTCATGATGAAGAAGATGAAGCATCTATATGACAGTCACCAGAAGTACTACAGGCTGGAGGGCTACAAACAGTTTGTGAGTACAAACTTAAAACTGTTTAAATTGACTTTGGTTTTGTTTATATTTAGTTTTGTCATCCGATAAACTGTATAAACATAAATAAAGTTTTTGACTAATTATTGACAGGTTTTTTGATGTACAGAGATTAATATATTAATACTAATTTTCAAAAGAAGATAAAAAAGAGAACTAGGCTATCCAATTAATATACTGGTACAGTGGAACATGGCTAATTCGAACTTCTATATTTCGAATTCATGGATAATTCGAAGTTTTTCGCTGGTCCCTTTAAATTTATATAAAAGCAACGCAAATATATCATGAATAATTCGAATTTCATTTGGATAATTCGAAGTGTAATATGCGCCCAGAAAGTCTAGTAAAACGTGCTGCAATACATTTCCATGAAGGTA
>PNEQ01002106.1:0-14672 GCA_003012365.1 Medauroidea extradentata | reverse complement strand
AGGGAAGGAGATAGTGGTTAGGTGAGGGTGGGGGTTAGTGGAATGGGGCAGGGGCAGGTAAAGGGAATGGAGAGAGGAGGGGAAGTGGAAGTCAGGGAGAGAGGGAATGTGGATCAGATGGAGAGAGAGAAAGGGAAGAAAAAAGTTAAGGGTGAGGGAGGGAGAGGGGATAGTAGTGGGGAAAGAGAGGAAAAAGTAGGAGGGAGGGTGAGAGGAAAGTATAGGGGAGGGTGAAAGTATAAGGGGAATGAGGAAAGTGTTGGGGAGGGATGAGGGGGAAGTAAAGGGATAGAGAGGAAAGTATAGGGGTGGATGAATGGAAAGTATGGGGAGGGGAAAGCATAGTGAGAGAGAGGAAAGTGGAGGGGAGGGTGATGGGAAGTAAAGGGGGGGGGGAAGTAGTGAGATGGAGTTCCACACATCCTGATCTTGAATGTAAATTGAAGTTAGCATGTAAGACAAGTCTTCAGTGTTGGAGGCAAGCAGGTAACTATGGGACTGTCATGTGCGGACAGCTGGAGGAGGTGTCGGAGGGCATGGAGACCTTGGAGAGGTCTGCGAACCACTCCATAGAGAAGCTGCATCATCTCAACTCTGCGCTGCAACAGCTGCAGCCAGATGGTCGCAACAACAGGTGATACATGCCTTTCTGTCTTGTCTCTCTCCCAACACTCGCTTCCAAACATGTGTCGCTACACGTGTTCCTGCCTGACCGTGTTCTCTAGCCAGATGTTTTGGTATGCCCACCTTACTATCGTAGTTTATATATGAAAGAACTAGAGAAGTTATGTTTGTGGTATTGTTTATCAAGTGTCTAATATAATTGTCGTGTTGTGTGTCTGAACAGACATTGTCCATTCACTGAATTACATAAAAGAAACTGTGGCCTTTTCTGGAAAAATTGTAACCTACCGGATTGTAACATTTTCCATATAGCTGCAGCTTGCTGCAGTAGTTTGTAGATTGTAATATGTGTCCATGTTGGTTTAAGTGGCCTGTGCTTTAATTTATTGAAATATTTTATGTGTGGTGTGAGTGTGTAAATTTTTCCAAACATAAATACATTTTTTTAAAGTTCTGTCAGCTCCTTACTATGCAGCTTTCTTGAAACAAGAACATTTTTTTTGGTACAGTTAAAAAAAAATGGAATATTGGACGTATTTTCTGTGTCAGCAAATGTAATGTTGTCATTAATAGGGACAGGAAAATGTTGCGGATACAATGACCTGCATGCCATAATCCACTGTCTTATGTTTACTCAAGCCCTGCCTATTTGATAAAAGTCTGAGTTTCCAGTGAGTAACAGCTGATGGACAAATGGTCTGAACTTAGTATACACAGGACAATGGATTCTAACCTTTCAGGTCATTGAATTTGCGAAATTTTCCTGTCCCTATTTATTAATAATGGAATAGTAAGATTGCTGTAGGTTTTGCATGCCATTCAGGCACAGGTTATCGTTCGGGTCACTTTTTGTAATCCATACAGCATGTTGAGACCTCTGTAGTAGTTCACCGATCACTTATTTTTCCTTGTCAGATGTTTCCTGCTACCAAATAATTACGCTGTTAAAGGTTGTTACAAGTCTAGAATATCTGTAAAGCTGTTATATTTGCTCCATCGTGTACAGAAATTTAGCCCCCGCATTGCTGTAGATTAGGTTGTATAATTTTGTCACCAGCTTGTTTAAATAAGTAATTGGTTATGCTGAGAATATTGCGGAAATGCTATTACCGGGGTCGAAACACCATTGATGTATGTAATAGGCTTCTAATGTACGTTAAAATTCAAAAACTAATTTACTTAGTGGATGTAATGCACTGTAACAAGACTATATGCTGTAGAAGAAGTGAACAGGTTGTGCTGCACTGTCATGTTGTTAAGGAGAATGTCGTGATGGAAGACTTACCAGTATGACGTGTGCTGTGACTGCAGGCACATATGTTTACAGTGTTACATTGCAAACAGTTGAAGGTAAATGTTTACAAAGACCCATATATACTATTTACGTACACTGTAACCTCTATTTTACATATACACACAGTTCCACACATCTTATTTTAACTTCTTTTTTAAATCTATTGATTTTGACCCTTTCTTCTCTTCCGTAAATGTTAAAATTGTATGTTCTTTATTATTTTTGTCAGAGTTAATTTTATATTTTGATCAATTTTTTTTTATTTTAACAGTTCTTGAGACTGTTATACGGTACTACATACAGTATGTAAAAGTGCTTCAGTCAGTAAGTCGTAGAGTTTGTAAGGGTGTCAAGTGTATGTGAAATGCCCATGGTGTATTGTTAACTGAGGCACTGGTTCTTTGCACTGTTGTCAGTAGTTGGAAGTTGACCCTGTTGTTGTAGGAATCATGGGTAATTTTTCCATCATTTTGCTGATTTTGTTGTTTATAGTTGTGTGGACTTGAAGCGATGGAAAATTTTAATTTTGTTACTGTACCTTCCTTCTTATTGCTTGTTTTTAATTTGTGTGTTTTGTTTGTGTTGAATTTGAAATTTAAGCTTTTCTTGCCATTTGACAGAGTTCAAATCCTTGTATGTAAGAATTCCTCAAATTTTTTTAAAATCTGTAATTCACATTAGAAATAATTTAACTGTTGTAGGTTATACTTTAATGTATGCCTTTTAAGGGTTTGTTACAAATCAGAGAGCTGCTGCTAAAATACTATCAATTTGTTGTGGTAAAGACCATGCAGAATAATTTTTGTTTATAGTGGCAGTTACTGTATTAGGTAATATTTTCTCATGTTTGTTTGTACAGCTTTTACAGTCACAATAAAGATGTTTTATTTAAATGTATATATTTAACAATGTAATACTGTATTGTTTTCAGAGAGTGTTATGTATGGCTTGATTCTATAGGTCTCATCTGCACCTCGCAGTTCATAAATGCTCTAACTACTACACTACATGTTTGTGTAAAGTACATATTTTGTATAGTAGTAATACATGCATATTGAACTAAAATATTTTATCTTGTGTGATTGATAAAGTGTACTGTTACGTGTTGTAGTGGACATAGTAATTCTAGATATGACTTACGTGATAATGCTGACACAGGCTGAATGGCTGGTAGGTACCTCGTTAATACAAATGCCAAGGGATATAATTTTTTTTGCAGAACTATAAAAAGTCTTTAACATAATTTTCCACGTCGTTTGTTTTCAAAATACGAACATTCTTGTCACCATTATTAATTATGTTTACAGTGATATTGCACTGTTTTACAAGTAAAGAAACTTTCATTGAGAATAAAAATAAACATTTAATTTCTGATTTCATGCTAAGGGGAAGAATATAACTTTGTAATAATGAGAAGTTTTGTATTACTGAGGTTACACTGTCAATGCAGTAGGGTAGTTGCAGTTACAAAATGTGCCTTGCCTATTAACTGTGACATTTCTGTAACCATTATAACTTTGTGAGGAGTTCGGCACTGTGCAGTACTTGCCTAGATAACTTGGTGTTCATTTAGTCGTGTGATTGCGCGTGTGTCATACCTTATATTTGTACTAAACTACTTTAGTGAAAGAGCTTCGTCAAAAAACATATTGTTCAAGAAATATTTCATTTGTAGAATTAAAAGTGCTAGAAGTATTTCATTTGTAGAATTTAAAAATACTTCTACCTTGATTTAATATATGTGGTTTCAGGAATGGATCTCAACTTCTGGTTTGTGTGGTGGGGGTAGGGCAGATGGATATCTCCATTTTCAATGTGCAGGGTTCCTAGATTTTTAGACTTATTGCATGGAATGGGGCATTAAACAGTAATAATTGTATGGAAATAATTATGTAATAAAATAAAATGAATAATTTTGATAGTTTCAGATATCTTGTTTTGTTGTAAAACATGTACACAATAATTCCATATCTGTGCGAGTGTTGGAGGGTCGAGGCCCCTTGTGGACCCCCCCCCCCCCACCCTCTCTGGATCTGCCACTAGATGTGTGGAGAGGAAGCTTCTCTTTGTGTTCACTGCATGGAGTGTTAAACTGGTACTGCTAAGGTCCATCTACAACAGTGATGTGTGTAGTTTTGTCTGAGGTCGTCTCGTCTATGATTGGTACATGAACCTTCTGATGTCGCGCCTAATGTCCGAGATTTATTCGTTAACCTCTCCTTTATCCCCAGCGTGGTTAGAGGACAAATTTAAAAATACAGTATGTGTTTATGCAACAATAGTTGCTCAATACAGTAGGAACAAAATTCTATGATTTTTGATGTACAGTCGAGCCCTACAACTATGACAGTATTCTCGTTCCACGTCAACACAATAAAAATTAAATTTTTTTTTTAATAAAATCAAAATATATAAAAAAAAGGCAATTATTGCAAGGAAGAAATGTTAAAAATTTATTTGTTAGTATGCAACAGCAATGTCAGTGATTAGTATCAGTCATTAAGCCGTAGCTGTAAAGGAAAAGTGTGAAAATGTGTACTATAATAATACACTTACGGTGGCCTCGCAACACTGAAGCAAGGCAAGCCGTGTCTCCCTTGTCAGTACATCTGCCAACTGGTTGGAGTGGGTCACCAGCCGTCGCGCACACAGTCAGTGTTATATGTATCGGTGGGGAAAGAAAAAAAAACCTGCATTGGTGACAAGTATAGTTTTGATAGTTATGTGCACTTATTTATTTTTCAGTCCATCAACAAGAGTTCGCAATTCTTTACAGTGGGTTGAAAATTGGTTTAAAAGAATTAAATACGAAACAGCGTCACATGCATTCTTTTATCTGGCTTTTAACAGAGTAATGCTCATTCTGTGGAAGGAGCGTTGGGGACAGCAGAAAAAGTTCAGTTATCAGCAAATCTCTTCAGCTCAACGAGCACTTTAGGGAATTAAACAACTGCTGTTGAAAGTGGCACAAATGATGCAGTTTGGACTAGTTGTTATTGTTACTTTTTAACTAACCTGCTTCGGAGCGCACATAAATTATTAATTGTTGCTAAGGGCTCACATACCAAACAGTATAGAACAAGTATTGACTGTCTTAAAATTTCACTGGAAAATAATGTTTAACCTATGGCCCTGTTTCATATGAAAAGTTTTTTTATGAATGCTCTGGTTTTATCATGGTAATCATTTGAAAATATCTGCACTACACTTAGCTAAACATGTTGAAATTGCTGCACTCTGTTGGTAATACAATTAGTAGGACAACACACTAAATATTACAATATGCTACACGTGTCAAACTGATTATATTATGCCAAAAAAGTGTATGATGTTACCTAAAGTCTATTATGTGCTAGCGAACGGCAATTTTTTTTTTACATTCCAGTAATACAGTTTTATTTTGTTGTGCACACTAGAGTAATCTGCTCTGCACAGTGGCACATTCTAACGGAACAATGAAACACTATCTCCGTGTTAGTCCCTATGCTGTCTCGCAGTTCTGGTTTGACTGGCTGGTGCGTATCTAGATTCCTGGTGTCGTAAGTGATCATGGCGTGCACGTTATGCAATGCCGTCTGTACACGCCAAAATATGGTACTTGCTGCTCACACTAAACATTTTTGGAAACTATGAGACTGTATTACTGTATAGACTTATCTGATGTCAGTATCCTAGAAAATTTTCTACTCATTAAATAAGATCTTTATTCCATTTTTAAAAAAAATGTCTGTTTTATGCCAGTGACAGTTAAATACTGATTTAGATAAGACAAAAAACTTTAACGAGAAAATTATTTGTATTAAGGGGTCAACATTGGGTACGTGGGCAACTACTACGTAACTACAGTACAACAAATTTCTCGGAAACTGTGACTTACCATAGTAGTGAGGCTCGACTGAAGTTTTCAATGCATTTCTGGCTGCGTTTAATTTCCAAGGCCATGTAAATAAATGGGATGCTAAGTCAGTATTGCTAATAATTACGATACATTTAATGTATTTAAAGTTGCTGTATACAGTATTCTGTCGTTTGTTAATTTTTGAATTTTTTAAAATTAAATGATGGTGCATTAAAAATAATGATCAAAATGTGTTACTTAGCATACAGAATTTACTATGATCAGGTATCGCTTGGACAAGTTCCATTACGGATATGTCAATCATAAGTAATGTAGGTATATTCTCCAAGTATACTTGGACAAGTTCTCAGACTATTCTATGAACTGAAGCTAGTATAGCTGGACCCTTATCGTCTCACTTTGCTGGTGTAGTATAAAACAGTGTTTTTTTTACCACTCAGTGTGAGAAACAATTATTAACTCACTATGTACATGGAAAAATGTGTCATCCGTGTTTTTATGTGCACTTACCTGCGAGTAGAACTCTGTAAGGACATGTGCATTATTTTTATTGTTTAATGGGCTAGCAATAGCAACTTATTTTCCACAATTTTCTTTGTTTCATACGATAGTCGTAATTTACAAGTTCTGAAGCTGTGTTTAGTATCAACATATTAGACTCACATTTAACAATGTTTGGTTATTCTGTGGTAGGAAAAGTAAGCAGGTATTACCAGACTGTACATTTCAGAAGTATGGTACAGCACTACCTTAGATTGTGTTATGTGTGTGGTCCTTACAGTAATATATATGCTGTGTAGTGTCTGTTGTCGTAATGCATTTACTTGTTTATTCACGTGTGCCTGCTCTCATTGTGAACATTGCTAGAATATATTTACGTACTTGTATAACATACCGCCTTTATTGCATGTTTGTATTAATTGTAGTGTAACTACAGTACTACTTTATTTCCAGACAGTAACTCACTGTATTTATGTACTCTGTCGCTAGCGAAATTTGGCCTGTTCATGTGTGCTCGAATGTATACCCGTATATACTCATTTGAACTTTGTAAAGCAAATTTATTCAGCATTTACAGTAGAGTACGTATTTGCATCTATAACTTTGTCTCAGAATGTTGCACGTCTTGTTATACATATTGCAATGCATATTTGCAGAATGTTGTTTTTGTTTTGAATCTGCTATCAAAGCAGGAAGTTATTGTAGTATTAAATTTTATTTGGTAGTAAGTTTTGTTACAGTGTTTGTGTTGCAAGAAAATGTCTTAAAATGAACAGAGCTGGAATAAAGTGTTGTTTTGTTAATCTTTTTGTATGTATAAAAAGTTTTGTAATTACAGTAAAACCCTGTTAAGACTTTTGTGTTGGGACAGAAAAAAATAATGCTTATTAACCAGGAAAACTTCTTAAAAGGGTTCAGTTATGCATGTGGATATAGACAGAGCGCAAAATTATTTAACTTGTTAAACAGGAAACTTCTTAAGAGGGTTTCATTGTATTTGTTTACATACAAACAGTGCAGGTGGGTCAAAAACATTCAACATGTCACTTAAAATTAAACTGTTTGAGAATATAACATTTATGTTAATCTCTCAAAAATTTAGAAACTTTTACTTTTTAAAGCTGCAGGATTATAATTTATGTAGCAGCATTCGTAATGAGAACAAACCTATTTGGATGGCGAAGTAGGTTTGGAATGTTTTGATTATTGATTTTTTAACCGTCGACATTTCCGGTACAATGCTGTTCTGTATGCAATAAAAATTTAAAGCAATTACTGTATCATTGAAATCAATTTTAAAATGACGTGTATTTGATGGGTGGACTCCATAGAAAGTGTATGTAGACAAGAAGTTGAGCCTTGACAAATATTAATTTTTTTTGGGAAGAAATTACATGTGTGTTTTGACATAGTTGCTTGCATATTGTAACAATTTTAGCATTTCTGATGCTTGTAAAGTTTTGTGGGACTACAAGATAAAGGTTTCATGATTGTGTGATAAAGTTGTGACCTAGTATTTGTGTGGAGTTTTATTTAATGATAGTACTAGAACTGCAGACTATTGTCACAGCAGTAAAACAACTGTTGTAAGATCTGAACATATTTTTCTATGCTCTGGTAGCATTTCATTACATAGAAGTGTTTGCGATACCTTGAAGAAGTGTTAAAAGTAGTTCTGTTACCAGGTTGTATACCGATGTTTGTATGTTACCATAGCAAAATAAAATAATATTTTCCTATTTATTGTCTCATTCATTCAAGTACATGTTTGATTTGCCCAAAAAGTAGTTGGTACAGTTCAAGAACTTGACAATGTTGCCAAGTTGCTCTGCTGCACTCTCTGGTTTCTACACGTCCTATTACAGTACATATTCAACTCTCGATTGTTTGATTCTTCAGGGTTCCTGAAAAGTGAGTGTTACCTTGGCGTTATCATCAATTTAAATGACTTCCTACCAATATTTGTAACACCAGTGGCAAAATTTGTATGTTTACTGTTGTAACGGGTCTGCTGAATGAAGTGTTGGAGTGCCGTATACTGTTGTTTTGTTTTGTAGAGGTGGTGACTGCAGTGCTCTGCTGTTAGGATTAACTGATTTAGCAGGAGGATAATGACGGAGGTCTGGAACTGGAACTTCTCCTTATTACTTGCAGCCACCTTCTATTAGCGGCAGCAGCGGATTATGGCGAGCAATGACTATGACAAGTTCTCCAGAAATTGCAAATTATTTCTCTTTGGTTTTACATTCCTGGATAGACTGAGGTAGTTTGAAAGGTGTTCACGTAGAGAGAAAACATTAAATATAAAAAGAATTTTATAAAAATTTTCGGTTTTGTTAATTAATGGTTCACCTGTCGTACATAGCACAATCGTTGTTAAAGCACTTAAATTCACCCCAGTAACCTTATTAGCCTAAAAAAATGTAAACATTAATAGGTGATAGCAGTGTGCGAGTGGACGTAGTCTAGAGTGTTCGTCCAGGTCTTTCAACAGCTCTGATGTGCCTCGTTTTCCCACCCAATAAGAAAGAAACTACAGAATACACATAACTAGTTTTCCAGACGGTGTCATAAAAACCGCAATAACCACCTGTGCACCCATTTACTGCACCTATCTACTTGGATATACTAACTCAGCAAACAAAACAAAGAGAAAAGAAATCATCACCGGCAATACTGCCCACTTTACAGGCGAATCCTCCCTCTGCATTTGGCGCCTCCTCTCCAGTGCTGTACACGTCCTTCCTCTTCCGCCATGATGCCTCAACTATTCAAACACTCAGCCGGCCATCTATCGCCGACCGCGCCCCAGCTCTGACGTACCACAACTTAGTCGGTCATGCCTTTTCGACCGCCTGCTAGTTCCGATGAATCCTCGCAACTTCCCTCGGGCGAACACTCTTGACTTACTCGGCCGTGCGGCGGAGTGATACAGCGGGACCCAAGTTGTTTGAAAAGCTGGTCAAATGACATTTATAACAGAAAAAACGTATGTAACATAGTTACTGACAAATTTGCAAAGAGTTTTATTATTCCTCTATACCAGCTCAATGTTCATTAGTTTATTAATTGGGGATGTGCTGCGTCATCAATCTGTCGCGGACCACCACCATTTCGGAGTTCTGTAGCACACGACACTACCACCCAACGACATGCTGCCCTCGCCACATTCCAGCACACAACTGTGTGCCTCCAGGCGTTTGAACTCTGACCTGCCTGCCAGATAAATCCCATTCCAGAAGAAGCAAGCTAAGAGGGTACTTGAAATTTTAAAAATCCAAATGAGGCAAAATATAAGAAAAAGCTACTTAGAAAAATTGTTTGAAATTAAATTAGCTTTAAAATGAGTCCAAACACGATATAAATCAGATAAAATTGACACGTAAAATTTACTACTTTTATTTAGCTTTAACTGTTAAACTTTAAATTTTGAATAAAATTCTGCTGTTAATTTCTCTACTAACATCCCCAATTAATATGTTGGATCCCGCCGTATACATCCTTATACTTGGTTACGTTGGCCTAGTTATGAACAACAAAATATTAATAAAAAAATTTGGAATTACTATATGAATGATAAGAGGCCAAGTATGTGCTACGTGCCAGTGCAAGTCACACTGTTTTTGAATAGAACTAGTGGCAAAATTTGTACGTTTTTAAATGGAACTCGTGACACAATCACACATTGTGTCATATTCGTAAAATTTAATGGGAGCCAATTCTGACCCTCTCCTTTACCACCAAAATGTTAAAATTGTATTTTTAATGAACTGAATTTACGGGCATGTATTAACTGACTGACACATCAACCGTGTGACATTCTTTTTATGTAAAAAAAATTAAGAGCTATGTTGACAGCACCACAACGTGCCTTTGCTGTGTGCACTTTCTTTGTGCTTCCGAGACAGAGGCGTTAGCATAAGACAGCAGAGCTGGCTGTCACACAAGAGCTAAAAATGCTGCTGACTGCTGCCAACATAGCTCCTGCTCGTTCAAACTACAAACCGTCTCCTTCCTTCAAACTAATAGAGGAGGGAACCATAGGAAAATCTGTAGGTCTGGCCCTGCCTTCAAGCCATGTTCACAGTTGTCCAAATGTTTACATTGTCAACATGTGGCAAGGAAATAAGTTACGCAATGCGACATGAAGTATGGCACTTAAGTTATTCGTATTAACTGTAATTTTAACTTCTTTTAAATGTCACGGGAACACCATTTAATAGCTAAAAACATATTGTTATGCTAAATAATAAGTTTTGGAAGCATTTGTAACATTTTAACGTAATTTTAAAAGCCCCGACGTAATTTATCTGGCCAGGCCGGCAGCGTATAGCCAACGAGTGGTGATACAGTATGTCTCAAGGTCACTGGTGGATGGAGTGGCTGGCTACCGGCTGCTGGCTGACTACAGGCCAGAAAGGGTGAGAAGGGGTTGGTGAAAATGTGTGAGCTGTGAGAAAGATAGCGAAAAAGAGACTGGAAGAAAAGTGTGTTGGAAAGACTGCAATGTTGTCACTATGGGGTAAGTATAGTGCGGCGTGCTGTTGCTGTTTAAAAACTATTAAGCAATATGAGAAGTTAATTTTGATGTCTCATGATCAGCTATTCCACGCTGAAAGGAAAAAGGGCGACAGTTGTTTTTTTTTTTTTTTTTTTTCAGGAAAGAAGTGTAACAAATAAAAAATAAACTTTGCTTTTCTGGCACGTAATCCCCGCTGGAAGTGGTAGACAAACAGCAAAGGGAGGTAGAGAGAGAGAGAACGAATGAGTGTTATCCAGAAATACGTGCACGGGCTGGGAGGCATCAAGAGACCTTGGCAGAGTAGGCAGAGACAAGCCCACCCAAACAGCTCGCATCCACCATCTTGCCTCCACTCTCTAACCAATGTGAATGTTATCTTCCCTTCTCTTTTTCTTTTTCGCCAGTCACGTCTTCCATCACCCCCCCCCCCGACTAAGTTGCTGTAATCGCCCATCTCTCTTGTTCCTCTCTCTCTCTCCCTTCACGTCTTGAGAGTCGCCTTGCTTGCACTTCCAAGTCTCGTGTGACATTTTGAAGGCCGTTTGGTGGAAGGGGTAGAGCAAAGCGAGGGAGTGAGAACACAAAACAAGAAATGTGAGCAGATGCCAGGCAGACAAAGACACCAAACAGAGAGAGAGAGAGAGAGAGTAATACATCCATGAACAAGCGACAAATCACTATGGTAAGACAATCTGCCACGGCACACGCATAAACATACAGTGTCTTTGTGAGAAGGGAGCTAGCAGAGTCGCTGCTTATTGGCTAGAGCTGACAGCAAAGAAGAGGTGGAATCTATTTTTAGACGTGCGCTACACAGTACAGCATTCCGCAAGAGAAATGTAGCGCAGTGGCCATAAAAAGTGCAACAAATGTATTTTCCAACCAATTTTCTTCAAATTTAGACTTTTTCAGCCAGAGTTTTTAACATTTCCTTGAGACGTGGTCGTAATAGAGGGTTTAACTGTAGTCTACTTTTTTGCCACATAATCCATGTATCAACAGATTTGCATTAGTACTGAAGTCACTGGCCACTGTATTCTTCATGGGGACTGTTTCAAAAATGTGGACACTGCCTTTAAACTTCTTTAATTTATTAAAAAAGACATATGAAAATACAGTAAAATATCTGTAAATAATTCTTCATGCTGTTCATTCCCAAAATACTATGATTTGTATCAGCACAGTGACATATTTTTACAAAATAACATTGTTTATGTTTAAGTAAAATTTAATTCAGCAATAAAGCTACTATATGATTTCTCATTCTGATTTCTAGGGGAAAGGAAATATCTTTGTACTATCACGGTTTATATTAGTGAGGTTTCACTATAACATAAAAATAAAAACCTGAGATATAGTAACAGCCCTTCAATATCACCACTGTATACAAGATGAAAGGAACAAATGCAATAGGAATTAGGATAAGCTACTTAGAGATGTTTGTGTAGTATCACAGGTTGTCAAGGGACAGACACTGTGGGTGCTTCTTGTAGGCTCCGACAGACTCCAGCACTCCTCCCGGGGCGCACATCCAGGGGTCAGCAGTTGCCACCTGCCAATTGTTCAGCTTGGACTTCAGCTCAGACAATACCTCCTGTAACATACCACACAATCACACGTACAGTATGTTCACGGTAAAGTGGGTGCATCTGAAGCCCTCTTTTCAAGAATAAAAAATATATATTACTGTGACCACTGATGTTAACTACCGTATTCACTATGGTGAAATATATAACTGAATGGGTGACATGAAGAAGGAAACGATTCCAATTTGGCCAACTTTCGAGAAAACAGGACAAACTGTAGGTTGAATGGTAAAACTTACTGTTATTGTTAGGATTTAAGGAAATGGAACATTACCTGAGAAAAACAATACATTTAATGTAGTGAAAGTTATATGCAATCAAAGTTGATAGAATGTGCTCCTTTCTAATATCACTGAGTCAAGGGCATTCTGAAACTTAATGAAACAATAATTTACAGATATATTTTCATAATACAAGTCCTGTTAATTACTACAATACGTAGTATGTTTTAAGTTGAAATACATATACATACATACAATGTCACAAGTTGTACATTTACAACACTGTAGATGAAAGAAACACTACTGCAGCAAGTTTTGCTGTGAATAGCCAATCATGTCATTACCACAGAATAGTTAGGAATACAGAAGTGAAACAGCCGGTAGGATGGCGAACATAGTCGCACACGCCAGCAACATGGCGGAAACATCTACCGTCAATCAGTGTAAGATGGCTGCCTTGTTAACAGACATCCAGTCCAATAGGAAACATACATACTGTATATACACATGGCTAGTATCTGCAACCTTGAGCAGTCAATAAGCTGCGAAGTTTGCTCGTATCAAATGAGCCGCCACTTCATTTCACGTCTGTATTACTATTTGGTCTGTGCCATTACGTTGAGGTTAAGAAGGGAATGATTTCCTTTTACATATCACTTCAAAATTCAAAGTCTCATAGCCTTGTAAGTATTCCCAGAATCTTTTCATTCTTTATCTCGGTAATGATAATACATATTGTAGAGTAACTGCCGCACCAGCAATGTTAAATTTTGTATTTTTTTTTTGGTGATATTTGCCTCGACCCCAGTGTAGATAAAACACCGACCACAATGCCAGCCCACAAATAAGAGCCCCCAACTCACTAAGGCAGCTACCAGTTATTTTGACCCAATTTTATAACTTAATTGTGTGCGATATGAAGTAAAGCCCCACATTTCATGGTTGCCCGGTCAAAGTGTGGTGAGCCTGTCCGGCTTACTGAGTGAATGCATCGTCTGTTCGCCGAGAAGTCATTTCAATAATTAAAGAATAAATTTTCTTTCTTTTATTAATTTATTCAGCTACAGTAATTTTTGACATCAAGATATGTGGATGAACTTTAGTCCTGCGAGGCTATGGAATGCCATCCTGAAGCAAGAAGCTAGCATTTAAGATAAAACCTTTTGTAACTAATTAAACCATTATCATTGCGGTGGGCTACATAGAGCTAATGATGTCGCCACCCCTTCGTGAAGGAAGTTCCCCAGGGAAGCTGAGGGTGGGGGGCACCGGCTTATTGAGACTCTGTGGTTGGCTTTAGCCCTGAGGAGGTGTGATGCTGTGCCTCAGCACCAGAGGCTGAGTGGAACCACGTAACAACACACAGACACGTCAAGGGGGGAACAGTTTCTTACTTAGAATGTTATGTAGGGTTAATAATTACCTTAATTGAATAGATCTCTAAGCAATGCCTTCTTGCGGTTTGAGAGTGGTAGAGGTTCTAGATAAGCTTCGTTCCGAAGCTGTTGAACTCGCTGAGGGCGAGGAGGGGATAACTTAGATGGCGACTTTATCGGGCTGACTGGTGTTGGTGCCCGCCTTGTCATGCGTCGCAATATCCGACTCAGCGAGTCAGGGTTACGAGACCTTCGCTTTTTGGATGATGGTGAGGTCTCTGGGTTGTGAGGAACTACCTCAGGATGTGTAGCACTCGGTTGGCAGTACTGTCTACACAAGTCGTGCAGCGTGGGCTCTTGCCCCGGGACCTTTTGAGGTGGGGGTATTAGACCCTTTGGAAAGGAGGCCGGATGGGCCTTGCGATAGCGCTGAATAGCAGCCTTAGTTTTCCTCTCTTCTAAAGATAGGATTTCCTCAGTACTAACGGTAATCACAAGCACATCCTCGTCACACATTTGAAATAAATATTCCGATTACTTTGGTTTTTACACTGTATTTACAACTTTTCTTGGCACTAGTTCACAATTAATGTACACAACTTGTATTAACAAATATTTATACAAATTATACACTAATACACGTGGTGGAGCCTCGCGCACACGCTAATGTTGACTTCCGGTCTTTCATA
>PNEQ01002105.1:3711-17252 GCA_003012365.1 Medauroidea extradentata | reverse complement strand
ATTTCAAAATTTAAATTTTTTTTGGTACTTTTAGAAATTTATTTTAAACACAGAAATATTTTATAATGTGTTTGTATATGCTTCAAGCCGTAGACGGTGACGTGTAGTTTTGATGAGATTTTTTCCATTTCATTATATTTACTGGTTTTCAAGTTTTGTATGAAGTAAAAATATGCAAATTTTGACTTTGAAGTGGCATAACGGGAAAACTAGATGAGCTAATTTTTTTCCGTTAGATTTTAATGTACTCTTAAGTAATGTCTACAAAACTAACACTATTTTATACAAATATAAAATTATGAATTTTTCCCCACTTGAACGCCCTTAAGGGGTATTGATCCCTACCACCTTGGATTTATCTGTTTCTTCTTGATAACTTCTGTTCCAGTCGATGTATCAAAATTTTTGACACAATAAGGTATAGATACAAACTAAATTGATTTTCTGTAATTGCTGGAACCATAATATATTCATTATTTTGCAACGGGAAACAGCTGAAAAGTAAAAAATTGCTTTGTTTACGGGAGCGACTACAGAGACCGCAACATTAACAGAAACAATGGCATATGGATTCCAAAAATTGAGTGAAACAATAACTATGCCTTGTCAGCGTGAAAAAAAGTAAAACAATGTGTCTATTCCCTGATTAATAAGAAAAACCGTAAAACCGATCTCACAGGGATCAATACCCCTTAATAACAGATTCCTTTCATGTTATGTAGTATGTAAAGTGTCGAATCATATTCTAAATCCTACTGTAGTCTGCCTGCAGGATGCTTTTTTAAGTTTCAAAATGTTTGAAGAAAGCATATTTTGACAAAACCTACTAATTTGTCCCAAATATGTCTACCTTTGAGAATAAAACCAAAACAGATAATGATGGAATGGTATTTTCACATACACTATGAATACAATGTCGATACCCACTGACTTCGTATAAACGACTTATTTTCTTAGATGCTGTACCTCAGAATTGAATAAAAAAATCGGATACAAATGAAAAATTTAAACGACAATAAAAGTATACACTGGGCTTTGCTGCGTAGGTATTCACATCCGTAGTCATCAACACTTAGTCTGTTGTACGCCAGTTCAGTGGCTTGTGCATAGCAGCCACATGGCACTTTGTGCATATGCACATATCACCTTTATCGCTCTTTTGCTTGAAGGCCGTCAGATATAGGTAAAAACTCCAGGTAGGCAACTGCATCATAGCTTTATTTTGCAGACTTCCTGCATATCAACCATTAAAAAATATGATGTGTTTGTTTGTGTGCAGCCCAGTATTTCTAGACAGTACTGCCAAATTGGATGTCGCAGTGCGGCGTATCCTGTGGGGGAAGTGCGTGAATGCAGGACAGACATGCATAGCCCCAGATTATCTGCTCTGCTCCAAGCAGGTGCAATCTGAATTTGTAGCACGAGCAAAGGCGTTCCTGAGAGACTGGTACGGCAAGAACGTCATTGGTTCTCCAGACTTTGGACGTATAGTCT
This sequence comes from Medauroidea extradentata, assembly GCA_003012365.1. NCBI lineage: Eukaryota > Metazoa > Arthropoda > Insecta > Phasmatodea > Phasmatidae > Medauroidea > Medauroidea extradentata. The sequence continues at coordinate 15,758 of PNEQ01002105.1, read as the reverse complement.
CCGATAAACATTTCTGGTAAGAGTAATGCAACATGTGATAAGCTGCATTTAATCAAATGTATGACTAGTGTCCTGTTACCTTACTATTTATTACCTGTGTGTGGTAAGTCATGGAGTGCGCGTGAAATATAAACACAAACTTCTATGTGTTTAAAACCAAATCTTAAACTAACAATAGGTCTGTACCATCCTTTCCTTCATTCAGATTCAAAAACTTTTTAAGTCTATGATATCATTACATGGTTACATTACGTATGGTGCAAGAAACTAGCCAAGACATCTTCATTATGCCCATAGTTCGTTAGGTATAAAGTGAGTACTAAATATTTAAGCATTCAAAAAAATCAATAGCCGTTCCTGCATATAATTTAACATTAACAATAGTTACCCTACTCGTATGGTTGGCAGCAAATTCCTGCATGTAGTACAATGTATCTTCCTATTTAAATACAAAATATTGAAATAAAATAAATAAAATCAACATAATTATATTTTATAACATTAATAACCCTAATAAACTTTTCTTTCCAAACTATGTAGGTTCCTACTGACTGCACGACTTTTTACACATGCACACGTTGAGTGATGTGTCCAGAGAAGTTAAGACGATTTGGCTGAAACCAGAACTTTAACAGAGCTTTTTTGAGTGCTCACGCTATCCTGAACTGCCTATACTGTACTATTAAGGGCATGGGCCCGAGTTTCTTCACATGTAATGTCAGTTATTTTTTAAAACAGAAATCGTAAAATCGCGTTGTAACTTTGTTCTGACTGATTTAAACTGCATACTCTAATTGTGTCGAGTCAGAAGACTGCAAAATAGTTGCTAATTAGTTAATTAACAAAATTTTCTTTTAATTGATACATTAGCTATACTCATCATACAGTTTGTCTCGGAAAATTACATTACATTGTAAAACCAATTTGCAACAAAGTTACGAAGCAATTTTACGATATTGACTCTCGTATGCATTTTAAAAATAATTATCTCGTATGCTGAGAAACTCGGGTCCCAAGCCCTTAACTCACAGAGTGTTACAAAGTCTGTATAATAAGACAGCGTACTTTTGACCCATATGCTGGAAAAATATTAATTGTTTTTAACATCATAATCTTTTTGCTTCATTTTTTTCTCTCTTTTTCCCCTCTCATCACCATCCCTTCCATCTATCTCCACCTTTCTTCATCTTTCCTCTGTTTCGTATAAGTTTGGATAAATTTGGCAGCTATTTATAGGCAACAGTTTTTAATATTTTGTGATATATGTCAGAATGCAAGACCTTTTTAGCTATAAAATGAACCTGACATGTCTATTTTATCATTAATACTGTAAAGTTTGTCATGTATTGTGCCACAAATAACAAAACATTCAAAATGACTGCCATAAGAAACTGTCAAATTATACCTTATATGAAACCGATATTACTACAGATCTACAGAAAGGCTTGTTGATAGACTAAGTAATGTTTTATATCAATCTGGTGGTAAATAGAAAATTTTTATACAATGCTAAAAGGAAACCATATGAAGTAAGCACATTTAAAATTTAACATCCAGACTTCCTTTTTATCAGACGTAAATATAAACATTTATGTTACATAGTATCAAAATTTAAATATTTATAAAAAAATTGCCATGCTATCATCAATGGCACAACTGTTACTAAGTAGTGATACTACAGCAATACTGTAACGAGGCAGATTTCAAGTGTGCAAGCACGCACGTAGATGTGACACAGCGAGCCACATAATCTCCCTCTACTCCCTTAAGACACTCTGGGTCTGCCTCACCCCCCTCTCTTCCTGACGTCATGGTTATCTCGGAGAGGTAAGCAATGGTCATCATAGTAGAGCCATCCTTGAAGACCACACACCTAGGTCAACACTGAAGGTTGACCTAACACCTTGAAGTTTCATGGTGGTTTTCATCCCTGAGATGTTAGAATGATTTGGGCATTGTCATAACCGGGTATAAATACAACTTGCAACAGCTGAGCAGCAGAATTGTTGTGGCGTTTATTAGCCTGTGCATGTAAGTGGAGGACTCTGCAGCCAAAATGACATTGGCGAAGACTGCGGCAAGGAGCAGCGCTGGATCAGCCCCTCGAGTGGCGACAGTGTGCCAAGTGCGTACGGCGGTGGAACAGTTGGGGTGTGTTTGGATGGTGCATTTTCATGAGAGGGATGGGCAAGCAAGTTTAGCTATGAATGCAAATAGTGAGATATTTCTGGAAGAGACATATTTAAATGAACAGTGACTTAGGAATCTGAGGATTGTTTTGTGTGAGGGAGGCAGACTTTACAGTATACTTAGAGTAAATAGTTTATTTGTGGACTTCATATACATATGTGCTGTATTATTATTGTAGAATATTTTAAAAGGTTTGTAATATATTAAGAAGATTTCATCTAATTATTTTAGTTCAATTTACTGAGGCACCTATTCCAAACAAACATGGCTACGTCCAGAACAATAAACATGTAACAATATAAAGTTACATTAATTGTTCTGTGACAATATTTTAAAGGGTTTTTTAAACTCTTCTTAAAGAAGACTGCATCTGCGATACATTTAGTGTATAATGTCACTTAGCCTAAGTTAAAAAGTTACATCACGCTTTCTAAATATAATTCCACATTTAATTTTAAAACATGTTAATTCAGTTTTTTTTAATGTAATGCTATTGCAGGAGACTAAAATGTAAGATACATTTCTTATATAATGTGTCACTTAGCCTTTATTGATCATATATCATGCTTTCCGAATATCATTCCACTCTTACTTTGGAAGAGAGGAGGGATGTTAATAAAGTTTTTAATTTTTATGTGTTGGTATTACAGGAGACTAACAAAACTACTAGAGAATGCTACAGTGGCAGTTGGTGGTGAAACAGATGCATCTGTGAGGTTTATTGGCCCAACAGTTCTGGTGAATGTGAAGCCTTCAGATCCAGTAATGCAGGAAGAGATATTTGGACCCATTATTCCCATTATCGTGGTGGACAGTGTGTTCGAAGCCATCGACTTTATCAACAGCCGGTATGTACTGTCCCTGCTATAAAAATACTTTGTGATCTTATAAATTTAAGTAACTGTAAAAACCACACGTGAACTTCACTGCAAAAGAAAAATCTTGTTTGGCAGCCAACAGAAATTTCTTAAATTCACTTCCCCATTTTAGGCTTACTATATTTAAAATTGAAAACCAATTAAATTATATTGCCGTTTGGCAACAGTGGCAGTGTAGAAAACTGCTGCACATTTTTCCCAGCACATATGATTGGAAAAATTTTACTGAGCAATGTGCTTAACTTATTTTCTGAGAATACAAATTTATGGATTCAAATAGAAGAGTAATTCGGGGTGGCTACATTGTTCCTGCAAAAAAATTCCCTGACATTTCCACAACTGAAATATTTTACTGTAACAAATTCAATTTTTTTTTCTGAAAAAAATTTTACCAGAAATCACAACCAAATGTAAATAAATTCTGATTTTAATATGCCTTAAATTAAATCATAACATTACTCACCAAATGATTACTTGCGATGACATCAAATAACTCATCACAGGTACAGAATTTGGTGCTGTACTTGTGTTAACAAATACCACTTTCACAAAACAAGTCAAATTTTAAAACAAAGTTTACATAGTTGCACCTAGTCTCACAAAAAATATAAGCCTAATAAAAACTATTATGTCTGCATACAACCACCACAGCAGTCATTTCATATACAGCAGATATACATTTAGAAGAAACATTTAAACTCTTCATATGAAGAATCAAGTTTATTTTGAACAATCATTCATCATAATATCACTTTAAAATTTTTACTTTGTATGTTATTTTTCCAGTGTAACCAACGTAAAATAGTAATATTTAAATGAAGAGAATAAAATGAAAAGGCAGTCAGTACACTATTTACTTTATATCAACCGGAATATTATAATTTTTTATGTAGATGAATGAATCAAATTACTGCGTAAAAATGACAAACTGACAAGTTATGTCTTCAACAAAATTCCATGCACAATGCCTGAATACCCTGACATTTCCCTGTTTTCCCCGACACACCAAATTTCCCTGACATTTCCAGGTTTTCCCTGCCTGTAGCCACCCTGTAATTAAAAGTTTTAATGGTGAAATTTTACTTCTACATTATGTTTGTAAGGAACAGAAGTTTTCAGAAAAATACAAAATAAAATATAATGAAATTAACAACTGAGAACTGATAAACAATGCAACGTCACTGATGTATTATGCTATACAGCATATCTTTTAAATCAGTAGTTCTCAAAGTAGGTGATATTAGCCCCTTTCGAGTTGGTGAGCTAGCATAGGGCCGTATTAAAATACAAACAGGTAGTTGCTGTTTAACTTCATGGACAGCGAGAAACTTGTTTCCTGGCATAGTTTTTTGGTTGATGAGTAGGATGGGAGTAGACACTACGAATAAATTTATGTATCTAAAAGAATATTAAATCACAAATACAATTTCAGTAGCTCATTTTACATTTTCGAGCAAAAAAAAATTATAAGACCCACACATTCTAGCTTTTAATCAAAACTTAAAAACATTCTCCTTTTTCTTGCTATTTTGGAGGGTTTCTCTCTTTCTGTAAAACCTTGAAGCATAGATGTGTGATGTCGAAAAATATACACTTTTTGGAATATTATGTGATTACACATTTTCACAATTTTTCATTACAAACACAGCTACATTAGGAATAATGACCACCTTAACTGAGAAGAGTGAGGTTGAAGGAGAAATGCACAAGCTTTAAACCAGAAAAAGTTGGACTTTCACCAAAACAAATGCTTGCTTTTATTGTGTTTGTCTTAAATGTTTTTAATATTGTGAAAACTAAGCAGTAATAAATGTAGTGAGTATCCTTCAAATAATGAAAGGATTATTTAAACACTTTGCGAACTTAAAATTTTTTTTTATAAAATCCTGGACCTTCCGTTTAGTACAATATTTTTTATATTTGGAGAAAAATAAACACAGAGCTGTACTTCAAGTACAAAACACACTCAGTAATGATACAGTTTTTTCTGATTTACGAAGTGTCAAGTTTCTGTGTCCTTGTAAAATATCTAGATATTTCTTAAGAAATAAAAACCCTGTACCTAGTCTTTAATTGTACACAAGTTTTCCTATTCCTTTTCTTCAGTCAGATGTTACAAAAGACTGTTGCTTTCAAGAACCTCTACTCGAAAAAATCTGGACTTAGATCAGGACACAACTGGTTCGTAACAGATGACAAATGTGTTGTCCAACAAAAAAATAGCTGCAAATGAAATATGCTTCTTCCTTTCTATAAGTCATACAATGAATTCTGTTCATGAACTTTTTTTGAACACAAAAACATTATAGAGTAGCACAACAGCAGACAAGTACGGTGAAATCTCATTACAAAGTACATGAAGGGAACTTTTTAATATTAATACATGTTGAAAATACTTTATACTGAACAGTTATTAAATGGAAAACTCTCTGTACGGGTTTGACAATACATGCTTTATATTGAAAAGTACTTTAAACTGAAGTGAGTGAGAGATATTGGTCACTGCTTAATATTGAGGTCTTTAGCACTGGTGAGGGGTGATAATTATGTGAGTATGGAGCAGTGCCGGAATGAATGGGCGGGGGAAACAGGAGATCCCCGAGAAAACCTGCTGAACAGCAGCATCGTCCGGCACGATTCCCACATGCGAAAATCCGGGAACTGACCCCGCCGGGAATCAAACCCGGATCGCCTTTGTGGGAGGCGAGAAGTCTGACCCCTCGGCCACCGTGGCTCCGTTTAAACTGAAGTACTTTATAAAGAGATTTCATTGCAAATATTCAGCTTTGTCACAACTAATGTTAATATCTTGTTAACAAGTTAATATTACATTGGCCAATGGCAAAATTAAATTGTGCGATAGTAATCAAACCACTGTTAAGTAAAAATTAAGCTAGGAAATTTTGTTCTAAAACACTTTAGAACATAATAGTCTGATAATCCTCTGTGGATATTTTCCAGTGAGCATCCATTAACATTACACATCTTCTCAAGGGACAGAACAGTACAAGAAATGATAATATCAAAGACAAGAAGTGGATCTGTATGTATAAATGAAACACTGCTACATATGTGCGGTAAGTATGGTATGCCACATTTTCAACAGTCTGCCACAGTCAATCTGTCATTTTATCTCTTACCGTACTAAGAATATGAATGTTTTTTTTTTTTTTTCACTTGAATGAGCGAAGTAACCTTAGATTTGAACCACTAACCCTAACACAGCTCATGTACTTAATTCTTAATAATTATGACCACAATCTTATAGAAATCATCTAAACATTGGACTTTAAGGTGGTCACCTGGGTGAATGTATTTTGAACGTTTGATACCTACGTTCTGAATGAATGTAAATGTTTTGTGATTGTGAACATTACAGTCCACAGGACAGCTTATAAACGGAACATTACAAAGGTGTTAATTAATGACATTTATACACAATTTATAAATATCTTTAGCATTCTTACATATTCTGTTATTTTACTAATAATAATTAGAAGATTCCCGAGTGTACTTAATATAAATTCTGTTCACTGTAAAAGAAGCACTTCTGGGGACCCTCCCAACACACACAACAAAAATATATAATATTCAATTGTTACAGCAACAAAAAAATATACTGCTGTGCTTCCTCAGAAGGTAATTTCAGTGAGAGATCAAAGGTCAAAACGGTTTACATTGGTCACATCATAATGTGTAAACTAGCAACTTAATATGAAAAGAAAAACAAAACAAAGCTTCATAAAGTGATCACTTTACAGTGAACAGACTGTTACACCTTGCTACTGTTGTTATGCAATATGACGAAACATGCTTGTCACCAAGGCATAAAACTTCCAGACACTTGTTGAACATTTGGTGGTTACAAGACAATTACAGTTCTAAGAATTGTCATTATTCTAGCATATAGAGTAAACTAGTGCCATTCGTAAGTAGACAAAGTGTATGAATTCTTATTGTTGCAGTGGATAGCCTGCCTTTCGGAGGAGTTGGTTACAGCGGGATGGGTGCATACCATGGCAGGCATAGTTTTGAAACTTTTTCACATAAGAGGAGTGTCTTCAGTAAGAACTACAACAGGATAGGAGAGAAGCTTTCTGCGTACGTTGTTTTCACACAATTATATGTCACTATTCTAATAGAATTTTATTTCTAACCTGGTCAGTTTCAGCTAGCAACTGAGATTAAATTTAAATGCAAAAATGGCATTTCTCAACATAATTAAACCCTGGAAAGTTATGGTGAGAAAAAACATTCATAGTTTCAAGTGTATGCAATAAACAATTACAGTATTGTATTTCAAAGGCAAAAAGTTGCCTACCTTATTTCATTCTGCTGGAAACCACCCCTGGACCTTTTTATTTGTCACGCACATGCACTTAAATTAATCAGATCAAGACCATGTAACGTAAATATTTAGGAATGTCTAACAAAAATTTTGTCTACTGTCGAGGCTTATCAACAAATATGTTCATTAAACTATCTTGGCTACAAGCAGTACTAATGTTGTTTCTGTTGCCAGGTCTCGTTACCCCCCGTATTTTGAGCGCAAGACTTCGTTCCTCAGGTTCCTTTTGAAAAACAGATGTGGTATCAGCTTCAGCTGCCTCTCGTACCTAGCTGTATTTGCTCTAGGAGTGGCGGCAGCCTTCACTGGCTCAGCAATAGCAAAGGTTTGTCAATTCATTTATTTGTTACTCATTTAATTTGTTTTACCTTACATGTAAAGATTACAATCACAGAATAAATTAGTAATAACAGAAGCGACAAGATGCAGTTTTTATCATACTCATGTCATGATGTCACAGTTCGTAGAAGTTTGGTTGGACTGAAGTTTGGTAGGCTCAATTTTAAAATCTGTGATGAAATTGACACTTAAGTAAAGTCACATTTACTTTTTCTAAATGTTGATTGATGTACAAACCAATTACAGCATTTATTTAAGTACAAACCAATGCCTCAAATTCTATATGGCTTTGTTACTTTCCCGTACAATAATATTAAAAAGCTCCATTACGTCACTTCTAATAGAGTTAATTAGTACTTGATGTTGAGCCTCAAATTGTCATGTTTATTAGTTTTAAATATTTAGTTAATGTTCAAACTAATTACAGTATCTCAAGCACTACAAGTGGTTACATAAACTAGTCTCTAATCCACGTGGTATTGTTTATATTCCCGTACGCCCCGAGAGCTGGTACGATAACAACAATGAAAAGCTTCCCTATGTCGCTTCTGTTACTACTTATTTATTCTGGTGCTACCATGGAGAAAGAGGGTGAGTTTACAAATTTAAATCACAACAATTTATATTTCAGAATTATCTCAGCATCTGACAGTTACATCTTGGCAATCTCAGCCACGGAGGAAAACTAAGTGCTGTAAATAAATAGTTACAATTTGTAATGAGGTAACTAAAATATGGTATTTTAAAAAGCCTTCCAAACTGCTTCATTATGAAATTTAAGGGAGATAATAAAGCTAGTCAATAAGACAAATTTGCAATATAATAATGTGGAAAAAAAATTGAGAATGACTGTTACATTTTTTATTTACAGATGGTCTCAGCAAGAGAAGATGCATCTGAATGAAGACTCAATCTCAAGACAATGCGTATTAATAGTTTGACGATTAAAATTGTACATAATTCTTGTTATGTAAAATGTTTACTGTAAAAAATTTTACTCTGTTGTAACATACAAACTACTTTCATCTCTTCTCACGACGCATTTAACTATACCTAGTAGTACTGTAAATATTTTGTAGTTTAAATATTCGTACAAGCCACTATTTCTCGTTTTAAATAGATTGCAAACAAACCCTAAACCGTACTTTCCAATACGTATGCTTAGGTCACCAATCTTTCCAAATGTCGATTACAGATTATCTGCAGTTCTTACGGAAGTTAATGTTACAAAATCATCAAAATATTGGCAAATTTTTATACTGTAGTTTAAAAATAAATATTTAAATTTTCATTGTTGGAAGCAAGAACTGGAATGCAAAAACTAAAATAAGGTCAAACTACTGCAGTAAAAATAACATTGAAAACTGGCAACAGTACAACACTTCAGTTAAGGACAACTATACACGTACAGATTGCCCAGTTCTCTAAATGCTAAGGTTTAGCTTCATGCATTAACTGCATTACAATGTGTTGTTGCAGCCGACATACCCACTTGACTGGATAATGACGCAATTTGCACCAATAAAAAAACAGTATACACAGATTCAGTTGCATATTACTCATTTAACAACAATGCAACATTTTTTTAGTCTTTTCTGCATATAAAGTAAATGTTTTCATGCCAGGCAGGTAATTTTTTTTTTTACTTTCATTTGTTTTTAATGTTTCTTTCTGTGAAGCTGATAACAGTACCAAAACTGGCATTTTAAGCAGAAAATTTACACTGCAGGATATTTAAAGCATAGACTGTCACGCAGCATTCCTTCATCTTCAGTAATACGGTACATTATATACTGATAGGGTTGTCACTGAATCAATAGCAGATAAGACTGCATGCCAATTTAGTGCTCTTGTGATACATCTGATAAGAGTTCCTGGATTTCCCTTACCCAATATTGGCACATCTCGGCCTTGGACATGCAAAAAACTTGCCAATAATTATTACACAGCACGTGATGTAGATTTCTTTTTTTTTATTATTCTTGGTGTTGTTTCAGTGGACAATAGAAAAAAAAGGTGACACAAAAATACTGCAGACATAAAATAATTTAATATCAGTAACTTACATACAGAATTTCTGTTGTGCAATATAATATTCTCTTGTGTTTTTAGGCTGAATTACTAAAAGATTGCATGTCACCAATGTTATACACAGACTTTTCTATTTATAATGTAGTCAAGTAAATAATGGTACACTTACATTCCTGTTGTGTATGTACACGTTTGGATATTTGTCATGTGTACGTGGGTACACCTGTGTTGCTGTTAGTTGTATTGTTATGGACGTGTTTGGCATGCATGAGTGTTGGTTATGGAAAACAGTTGTGTTATAATTCAATACAAATATTACTAAGCATAGTGGGCAGATTACACTACATAAACCTCTTTTTTAAAAGAAAGTATGTGCTCTTAAATCTGTATTTTTGTAATGTACATACTGTAGTCTGAAGTTTATGTATTAGTAGTTTCCTGTAGCATGTAACATTTTATGAAGACTCTACATTTTTTAGGATCTTCACTGTTAAATATGTAATACTAGCATTAAGAGTAAAATTCTGGACTGGACAGAATTCCATTTGAGTAATATGAGTAAACAAGCAGTAAACAAGGGCTGCAAATATGAGTTTATAATAGTGCAGATTGACATGTAGTACGGTGCAGAGTTGGAGTGAGTCTAGACACAATATTTCGTAGCAAGATGTTTCAACAGCATCGTGAACAAAAAAATAATAATAAATAAGTCTCAACATTTTTTTTTTATTTGATATAATTTTCAGGGCTGCCCATCTGTCAGAGATGGTAAGAAGAAAAGGAATTCTCCCCCATCCCTTTTACAACATCATACGTGCCTTGTTTAATAGTGACTTTTTCAAGGTAATGGAAATTGTAAAATCTGTCCTTAATGATCGGCTCAGTTCACCGATTATGTTAAGATTACTTCAGCAGGTTCATCAAGTTAAGTGTGCGAGAGTTAGCACATAATTATTTAATTTGTTAAATAAACATATTGCAATACGTTCATAACATTTATTCATGTTAAAATTGTAATTGTGACTATTTATAATTTTTCCCATAGAAGCTGATAAAAATTTCATTCTCCCCCACCTTCCCATATGATGCAGTTTGTATCGCTAAACCCTCCCTGTGAGAACCACTCATATTCGTTTATTATGATTAAACCTAAATAATTGTTTTAAGTTATTAGCATTACAATTATGGGTTCAATGTGACTAATAAATTCAAAACAAATTTTTTTCCAACATTGCATTTAACAAGTAACATCACTTCCTCTTGTTCAATTATCTTTCCGTTCCCTTAGAACCATTTTGTACCTAGTTTCCCCGTTTCTTTGCAAATTCTGGAATGATTTTAACCTCTTTCATAACCAAATGAAATACGGACTCACAACAGTCCTATGGATTTTATTTAGAAGTTTTGACACCCAATATACCTTAAAGTACTAGATTCACTCCCTCAATTCCTACTTAAGTTCGGTCCAGGTGTAACATTTCAGTCTGGATTCTTCATTTTTTTTAATATTCAGTGTGAAATGCAACTGCACTCTAGAAATTGAATTAGTACTTTTGATATTTTCTGATAAATAGGAGTGGGTAGGCCTATGTAATGAAATTAACTTTGGTTACATCAAAAAGTATGAAATCTGAAATTTTTACAGAACATCACTACAAAGGCTGTGAGTTAATAAGTTAGAAATTATCACATTTTATATCAAGTATATAGCATTTATCTGAACCTGGTTAAATACTGGAATGACACATCATGTTTGCCTAGTGTATCTCTCAATTTACTAGACTTAATTCTATTGTAAATAAGTGTAGGAAAATTATTTCTTTGCATATTTTTGTATTTTGAGAAATAAAAGAAAGAATGTTTTCTAGGTCACTTCAATGGTATTTTATTTCAGTACTGAACAGTCAAAATATTTGTTTTTACAAATAAGTTCATGGAGAGTGTATCATAATAGGATGAAAAACAAGTAATTAATTCCATAAAGTTATAAAAATCTAAATTTTTTTGTAATAATTTGTTACCATATAAGTTAAATGTAGTTACTGTGAATTCACATTTTTATAACAAAATTTTACCCACACAACTGCTGCTGTTGCATATCTATTACATCACCAGTTATAAAAAAAAAAAAAAAAAAAAAAAAAAAAAAAAAAAAAAAAAAAAAAAAAAAAAAAAAAAAAAAAAAAAAAAAAAAAAAAAAAAAAAAAAAAAAAAAAAAAAAAAAAAAAAAAAAAAAAAAAAAAAAAAAAAAAAAAAAAAAA
>PNEQ01002104.1:64215-79095 GCA_003012365.1 Medauroidea extradentata | reverse complement strand
GGCTGTTTTTATTTACCATCTTTTTAAAGATATGCTTTGGAATAGTTAACTACCACTTGCTTGAATCCCTCAAAAGATTGCATCATCCTTCCTTTGTGTTTAACTAAATAATTTTCCCTTAAAACACGGCACGTTTTAGTTTTGAAATGAATTAAAACGGAAATAACTACAAAAATACAAAAGAAAATACTTGGTAACTTAAAAATTTTCAAATACCAAATGTTTAAAACTACCTCAATTTTTCGAGAATTTTTTTTTCTCACTCACTGTTCGAGAATGCTTTATTTCTCAAAATTTTTCTCGAGGTTCGAGATCTCGCACAACCCTAGTAATAATGGAAGAAACTACGACTGACCAAGGAAACAGAAATATAGTCCGCCTCAAATAAGAATTCCATTTTTTGATGGTTGTTCACGTTCCTTTTTACAGTTGTTTACATGGAATAAGCAGTGTTTTCTTCTCCCACAAGTGATTTTGGCACAAACACATTCAACTGACTCTCAAACTGTGCAGTACGTTGAGATGAAAATTATTTTTCTGTAGAAATTTGTACCCATGATAGTCTCCATTAACAGTCTAAAAATGGAATCCCGAAATGAGACAGGACATACTACAGGATAAGCACGTAAGTTACCCCGGTAGATATAATTGTTTCAAAGTCAGAAGGTAAGTTTACATTTACCGAAATCACCAAGAATGCAGTCCAAAGCCTCTCCCCTCCCAAATCATCCTACAAACATTGGTAAACCGTGTCATAAATACTGTAAACTGTACAAGGTATTGCCTAATTATCTAAGCATTAAAAGAACCGACAGAAAATGGCTACGCATGATGTAGTAGTTTGCCAACTATAATTGCAAATTAGAAAAAAATCTTTGTTACTGAATAAGCAGGTAATAAATTCATCTTAAACTCTATTTCCAAAGGAAAAACAAATATAACCATGGATCTAAGTCGGTTATAGAAATGGTTTGTTGTTTGAATAAACTCTAGTCTGAAGAAAATTTTAATGCTTGTTAAATGACTGGCCTGAAGAGATAAAAGCGCTTCATTTAAAACCCCTCTTCCTTTCAATATGTAACAGCCCATTTGAAGAAACAGATCTATCATATTTGATTCAGCTGTATGGAGAATATTACTGAAAAAGAAAAATTTTATGTTAAGCAACAACTGTGGTATGGCTTAAAATAAAAATACTGGATTTTAAGAGGCAGAGATTTTACGAGGGCGTTCTCGGACACAGTTGAGGCCTCATAAAATCGGAGTTCTGCAGTACATTATTTATTTCACTCTCTTAGTGATAGCTGATGACTACACAGAAAATAACTAAGTGACTGTAAAGCAACTACTAACAATTTTCTCACTGTAAATGGTAGAATTATGTATGAATTAAAAAGCCTCTCAATCTGCTTCAGCATATAATGTGCACCATTACTGAATATAACAAAATAGAGGAAACTCAAAAAATATAACTTTGACTCACCTTTCATCACTACAAATGATCTTCCATCCGCATCATATTGGGGCTAAAGTACAGAAGAAATACAATGTAAGTTACAGCACAGTTTTGATATTTTAATGCAAATTTAAATCAAAAGATACACCAGTCTGTCTTGTCAAACAGTGCAGGCCTATTTTTTACGTGATTATTTTTATAACATGGTCTAATTTAATTTATTATTTGTTTTCTATATTCTGCATTGATTTTACCATATCTAGCTTAAAATTAAGCAACCAAAGAGGTAGACAAAAAGCAGCTACGCTACTAATTACAATTACATTTAGATAGAAACGCACAAGATCGGTAGTCACAGAATTGTACTTGAAGGTTAGTAAACAAAACAAAGACAGAGGACATTTTATTGCATGGTTGTGCATTCCTGACATTTTACTGGCCAAGGCAGCTTCTTCTGATGGTGAATGGTACACTGCAGTTGGTGGACAGTACGCGGTGATGTGTAACTGGCAAACCTAGCAGCTGAGGAACAAACTAGTGTGCAGCACAGCATAAAGTATGAAAATGTGGCAAGGTAATTTTGTCTTACGTTGAAACTTAGTGGTTGCCTCAACATAATAATAGCTCTCAGCATCTCAGTTCTACACTATTGTCTGAGACCGGTAAGCACTTCACTACTCTGGTATTGTAACAGAAGTTATAAGATAGTTACAAGTTTTGGGAGACTGAATGTGCAGCAACCAGGGGTGTGCGAAGCAGTGATTTTTTACATCACAGCAACTGTGAATATTTTTCCCTCGAAGTTGAGTAAAAGTAGAATATTTTATTAGTTCTTGCATTACATGTAATGTTTGCTGTGCTACAGAAATGTTTCCGTATGATTCAGATGTGGCTCTAAATGGATCTGGATGGTCTGTTTATCAGCTGATTATGTACTGTAATGTCTTTGTTGTGCCTAAGCAATAGAACAGAATACATAAATATATACTGTATTTTGCAATGGAGAGAAAATAAGAACATCAACACTGAAACTAAATAGAATTTAGTTTTTAAATTGCACTTTATTACATTTAAACTCCATGAATATAAAATGTAGTTTATCTCACCAGAGAAGTTTTGAATTTTTTAAAGCATGTTTAGCACTCTGCTTCTGATTTACCTACTCAAACAATTGAAATAAAGCCAAATACAGTTTTTTTTTTACTGCTTTGCAGAGATCAAGCAGATCAAGATGAAATTCTGTCAACAAGGTTAAATAAATTCTAAATTTTAAATTCACCAGTACTTACAGCAGGGTTCACTTGCAGGCAAGAAAACACAAGACACTTCAAAACAAACAATAGGCCTAGTAGATTGCCTCACATCATAATTATCATACCTATTTACTGGAATATTGTACGCACCTACATTTTCACACCTGAATTCGTAGCAAAAAATGTTATATAGTACAAAAGAGATTGATTGTCTCGGGAGCATAAAAGTGGTTATTCGTCTCTATATTTATAAATTGTATTCTTTGTTAACTTTGAAGCTTTGAACTATCCTCAAAGAGAATATTTGGTAGCTTAATATTCAATTTGACTTCAAGTTTTTGAAGCTTTGAACACCCCTAAAAACAACTGGTTTCTCCTGTTAGAACCTTAAATTAGTAAAACACAAAAAACTGCGCACACAGGCGCTAATAACCACACTTCCACTACCAGTTAGCATGAAGTTCAAAACGACACCCTTCAACCTTTTGATAGCCTAAAGACTTTGTCTAGCCACAACCATGAATCTCCCCACACCAGCACACAGCCCACAAAATATACCCACATTTCCCATCTCCCAAGCCAAAACTCAATAATCAAATATAATAATGGAGGAAAACAGGCTACTAGACTAATAAAGTACATAATATAACACACAAAGGTACAAGTAATTACAGATAATACCTGTAAATAGGTACACACACACAAAGGGACGACACAAATTTTTCCGCAGAAACCCGGTCGCGATGTGTTGCCAGTATCAAACTGCCTTCCTAGGTCGGGGAGACATGGCATACTGCAGTCCAGTCTGCAGTGTGTGCTGTTACCTGTAAGCCTAGTGGCCAGAAGGCGAACTAAGCATGGCAGAAACCAGGGGCATTACTGCCATGCTTAATTCGCCTTCTGGCCATTAGACGTACAGGTAACAGCACGCACTGCAGACTGGACTGCAGTATGCCATGTCTCCCCGACCTAGGAATGCAGTTTGATACTGGCGAAACGTCGCGAAAAATTAAGTTGTCCCTTTTTCGTGCGTGTTACTTATTTGCACATAAGTCCACAGGTGAAACCAATTACTGCACATGTAGTCTCCCATAAGCTAATTTTTCCTCCTGTTATAGAACACCAGGGTACATGCGGCCTTATAACCTGCAACAACAGGTGGTGCAGAACTAAGGTACTGGGAGATAGCACAATAGTACATTACCAAATTCAGATCACCAACAGACCTCGACTAGAATAGGGTTTTCATACAGGGGTTGTCTAGGTTTAACTGTACAGTGAAACCCTAATTTTCAAAAACACGGTTTTTGAAGAAAGGGTTGTTATAGAGAGGTTTTGCATCACATCTTCAAAACTTCTTACCGCATCATAGCTCGGCCCTCTGACGCAAGGTGTACCAGTTACATACCACCACTTACCGTCTGCAATGAACCACCATTCATCGCCCAAAGAAGCAGGATTGGTCAGTGAAATGTCATGACTCAACAGCATGATAAAACTACTGTATATCCTCTGTCTGCACCTTTTGCTTATCAAGAATATTATTTAAGTTTCATAATAAAATTAGAAGATAAACAATAAAACATTAAACCTGATTGAAACAAAATTTTTTGATTCTAACTAGATTTCTTCAACATGTTCATATAACTTCAAGAAATTTTTAAATCTAAAATAATACCTTATATATATATATATATATATATATATATATATATATAT
The DNA here is from genome assembly GCA_003012365.1 of Medauroidea extradentata. Classification (NCBI taxonomy): domain Eukaryota; kingdom Metazoa; phylum Arthropoda; class Insecta; order Phasmatodea; family Phasmatidae; genus Medauroidea; species Medauroidea extradentata. Next base: position 74,667 of record PNEQ01002104.1, on the reverse strand, counting down.
ATATATGTTATTTTTAAATTGTTTGGTATAATATTAAATGTTGAAATGTTTCTCCTAATTAGGTTTAAAATGGAGACAAAAATTATTTTTCACAAAATTATGTCAAATTATTATGTTTCCAATGATGTTTTAAAGCAGAAATATTTTGGTTCTGTTCAGAAACAATAAAGTAAAAGAGTTCTACTCTAATGATAAAAATGTTTCCTGTGCGAGTGGATGCTGTGTGAACCTTAAAAATAAAAAAAAATACAGTAGATAATAGAATTCTTTCGAAATCTAATGTAAAAATTAACTCTGCGTGTGTGCATATGTGAGTGTGTGTATATCTCTCTCTCAGTTTCCTTTTTATATACTCTTATTTTACCGATGAAATAATTGGTTAGGCAAACAAATAATGAATTTTTTAAAATTTGACAGAATTATTTAGAAATAAATTATAACTATAGTTTACTACTGATAAGGGACGTATCTTGCCACGTTAAATCTGGGACGCAATAGTCATATAAGATAATTAAATACTAAATTATGACATCATGTTCTATGTATTTCTTCTGACTTGTGATATTTGTAACTTTTAAGCAGAATCTCTGTAATCCTGTTTACAAACTCATTACTCAGAAGAGAAATATCAACACAAGGCAAAAATTAACTGTAGAGACTATAAAATATATACAATTTGACGCACAGGAGTTTCACTGATTTAATCTACGCCTGATTGAACACGACGAATAAGTACTTCACTTAACAAACCTCTGTGATTGAAAGACTGCAGTTCTGACACTCCTTTGAACCCTACAAGCCAGTAATAAATAAAGGAAACAATTTGTGAGGATATCAAAATCTACCTACTATTTCTGTTGAGAGCCAATGAGGAATTACATTGTGGACACTGAATGTACAGAGATGAGAAATCTATGTATATAATAAATATGGGTCTTTCATTGTAATGCTACTAAAAAAAATTTGTTACCATGGATAGCGTCCCAAACCATCTGTGTTCGCTTCCTCAAAACTGTCTGCTTCAGAGTTTACAATAAACTGAACCATCAGGTCTAGTTAATTGACCACTTAGCTTTAACATGTGTGATGTGAAAGTCACAAAACTAATTTTCTTCAGTAGATATCTTACCTTGGGGATATCCAGCGTTGTTGCTTGACTAATCAAAGGTTTCCGGTACTTTTCTATAAAATCTTTCGCTCTGTATGCATACGGATGCTCACACAGGCGGTCCATCACTGTCACAAAGTTTTTATACTGAAACAACCAATTGGACACAATCAAAGACAAGCATCAATTTACAGTAGGCCTATAACCCCTAAATAAAACTTTTAAGGGACAAATGAAAAATTGTATAAATGAGGGAAATGTTAAAATGGAGACACTCATCTGTTACACTAACAATTTACTAAGTTGATTCGTAATTTCATCACATGTAATATGTGAGTTCAAGTCATTACATATAAACTATACATAATCAGTACTTAATTTTAAACTACAGTACTGTTTAAGATCTTTATTTCAGCTATGTAATAAATCTTTTCTAAATAGTGTTTATCACTAAATATTGCTCCTTTGTAATGTGTCTTGCGAATGCTGTATGTATACTGCACAAATGTACAGCTTACTATTATTTTTATTAAAATATCTCCCTTCTACACTTCTTGTAAAAGGTGAAAAAAAGTAATTAATTTCATGGGAAAATTAAGTGTAAAACAGGGGACACAGGTATCAACTACAGTAACACATTTTTACATAGAAAAAATAACAGAAACCAGAAATAAGTGGTGTAATTAAGGGGTCTATGTGAACGTATACAGCATACAGTTAACTTCTAATTATTTGAATGAAGATCATTCACTCATATGGGAAACTGCTGCATCCATAACCCCCATTATCCATTAAAATCCTAATTAATAATGATAATCCACAGTCAATTAATTGAAATTTGTAATTTATCAAATGTAATTTCTACCGACTAACACATAAGTTAGTGACAAGCTGCCAACTCCATGCAACTGCTACACAAGAGCAATAAAGGAAATTTTAAAAAATGCACGGATATCTATAATAATAATAATTAAATAAAAATAAAAGGAACCTAACAATAGGCAAATTGTTATTGTAAATTAGCAAACGATTTTCGATTATCTGTGGCATGACTTCTCTTGATTAACACAAATTTTTTTATTTTTATTGGGTTGTACATTTGTCACCAACGAAGTCATTAGACAAAGTTACACACAAGAAAGGAACTATAAAAGAAGCTGACCAAGGTCTATGTTAAAGAATCGTCAATTAGTGAAATAATCAGGAGTTGACATCATGCGTAAATTAAATGTACTGACCAGAGTGCTCTTCTAACATAAATAATGCAAGCAATTTGAAGGTTCTCCACCCCAACAAATAAATAACAAAAATTAATAAATACTGTTTACTTACAGCAGTCTCCGAAACTTGCTCAATCAGTATAACTTCCAACTGCTCCCTCGTGGCCCACTGAGAGCCAGACAAATTCCTGCACCAAAAAACAAATTTAGGGAGTTGATATCTGTGAAGACTGAAGCAACCATACAAACATTCTTCTTTGCTGCCAAATACAGGCAAGGGCACCCATTTTTTTAGACAAAGTTTCAGCTGATGTACGGTATTATACTAATATTGGTATTTTATACAATAGGATGTACATGCATAGTTTGAAGTAATGAAAACTTAGTCACTGCTGCACAATAAAAGCAGAAATGAATGATCCCAGAAAAAATAAGTCGCTTTTCATACTAAAACTATAGTACATATTTGCAAAACTTTTTCGAAACAAAATACAAAGCAAAACCTAAAATATTTTCTCTTTTAGGACACAAATACCTGCGTGCATACCGGTAATGTATTTACACACAAGTCATACATATATCTAAGATATTTCTATGGAATGAAATAACATTCAAAGAGTATTTCATCTACATATTAATACTGTAACACATTACAGGATATGATTTGTAAACGTGTTACGCAAAATGTAGAAAAAAACTTAATGAATATTCTTTTGGAAAAATTGTTGCTGTTACAAAGTACAAAACATTGTTTGAATAAGGTTTGCTTGAGGTTTCCATTAATTTGCCATTAAAAGTTACTACCATACAATAGCAGTGGGTCCTTTCCTAAATGTTTCCTAAAACGCGGTATATTTCCCAGGCAATGATTCTAAATACTGCTTTTTACACTTCTGTGTAAAGCTAACTGGTTATGTGGTAAACATTTAAACACAAACCAAACATACACCAGTCATCTAACACCACGGTCGTAGAAGAACACGTCTGGACACTCGCCTGGAAACTTGACCCCCTTGTTGTTTGGCTGTAGTTCACCAAGTTACCGAGAATATTGTGTTTTATTGGCGCTGCTGTAGTTAGGGCGGTCGGACTCAAACTCTGCCCACTTCCTTCCCACTAAGATAAACAATTTATCAAAACGTATTTTTTATCAATTTATGAAATAAGTTACTTCCTTCGCTCACAATTTAAAACCATGGCTCCAGAAATCTTTATTTACTTTATAGTGTTAACAATGGAAAAAAGTGAGCAGAGTTTGAGTCCGACCGCCCTAACTGAAGCGCCAACAAAACACAATATTCCCGGTAACTTGACGAACTACAGCCAAACAACAAGGGGGCCAAGCAAAATACATTGTTAGATAGGCGAGTGTCCAGACCTGTTCTTCTACGACCGTGTCTAACACTAAAATGTCCACTAATGTCAATCCCTAACAAAAATTTTCATTTTACATAATCATTTAACAGTTTTGCTGTTTTTACAATGTACCGTACTTGGAGTTCTGCAACACATGTAGGTGTTCCCTACACACATTTATATTATTACAAAGGAATTCCCACGATACAGTTTATGTTGGTGAAAGGGGTGGGTGAGTAGAGAACAGAAAGAGAAGGAAAATGCATGAGGAGAAATTATCCAATAAGATTTTGCTATTTTCTGAAGTATCAAGAAAACAACTAAATAAAGACAACTTACGAAAATCGATACCAAACCACATGTAGATTTAAAAAAGGCTGTCCAAGTTAGACAACACATACATATTTTATGGTGCCTGAAAGCACAAGTTGAAGAGAGTCTATAAATAAGTATACCATACAATTTGTTCTTCAATGGTCTACAATATCAAATCAAATTAGAAATATTAAACATTACACAGGAAGGAACAAGTCTATTAACAATTCCTAAGCATAATTAAAACCACAGCTAACTTACAATGTTTGAGTTGGGTCAGGGAACAACCGTTTACGAATCATGGTGTCTTCAAACTCGTCGAGCTCTTTCATGAGACATGCTACATCCTGCAATGCATAAGTCATCAATATGTTTCTGTATCTGTACGATACATTACAAACAATTTGCTAACAAATTACACACTGATCTAGAGGCCAACTTACGTGGAACAGTTGGTAGTACACAGGCGAGACAGTGTAGAAGAGGAAATGGAATGGTCTGCCACTCTCGTCAAACTCTGCTGCTTTTCTTTTAGGGAAGATAATGTCCGGGTGCTTCATGATGGGCCTGGCCCTTGGATCGAACAAGCCAGATGGAAACAGGTACTGTATGGCACGCTGCACAACAAAACAATTTACCTCATACACATGTGTATTCTCTAAAAAAATATACCCCTTAAAAATTATATTGATCTCACAATTAAAAAAAAACAAGAGTACACACATAATCCAATTACCATTAACTCCTTTAATAATGACATTTGATTAGTCAAATATACAAAATACGTATTTCTAATGAATGACATGTAACTTTTGTTAAATAAGAACTGGGTGGATCTATACTAATATTCCATGAATTATGAGTTTAAATAAAATTGCATTATTTAAAACAAACTTTTTTTACACAAAAGGCCTGTAGGCATAAATTAACAATCTCACTGCAAAAGATTTAAGAGTGTATCAAGCTAAAAAAAAGAGATAAATAAATAAATAAAAAAAAAAAACAAGATATTCTGTAGTTTCTGTGATCTGACATCAATAGTAGTATGATAAATGAAAATAAGCAATCATTAGAAACATAAATATGGAACTTCAAACTTGTTTTGTATAGCAGTCCTAGAACTATTTTCAAAAACAATTAAATCCCAGCATTAGTATTACTGGAAGCCACAGCAATGTCAGGAGCACGTATTTTTGGATTCTGGCTTTTAGTTCATGTGCGATACAGCTTTAACTTCTGGCTGTTTTGACTTAAATCTATAAAAAAAATTGAAATTGAAATATTGATGAATTATGTAACTACTTTAGTTTGCAAGATATTTGTTTAAACGTCATCCAAATAGTGAGGAAAAATATTTTGAGTTGTAGCCCCCCTAGTCTAACGAAATATCAAGTAATTTTGTAAAGATATTGTCATGTACATAAGACATGTTGTAATTATCTACATGAGGTGTGACTCTCTGGAGTCGGATACGACAAGGTCTATGACTATTGTTGTTGAGGGCAGCATGTAGTAACGTTTGAGAATGGAAATAAATCCAGAGTAATCCAGCATTAATTGTGTGTTTTATTGATTACAAAACAACATAACAGATATAATAATTATGTAACTGTGCAAGGCTAATCTACTGCACTGAATTAGTCACTCACTCAAACAATGTTCAATTCTGTATTCTTTTTAACCTTAGCAATGCCAAACTTAAAATCATGATTTATTAATACTGTATATTGCTTTAGAAACAATAGTCAACAAAATTCAACTTGACTCCAATGCAAATTACACTACTTAGCCTATCGACTACACTGCTTGAAAAACAACTTAACGTGCAAATTTGTAGGAGTTATTTCAATGGAACTCTATTATTGAATGCAGTCTTTCACTTGTCAAAAACATTGGAGAAATCACAAAGGGTGAATTACATACATCCGTTAATTTAAATCACATTGATTCATGGGGGGGGGGGGAGAGAAACTGAATATAATGCATTGTAGAGTGGCCACAGTGGTTGCCATCAAAGTTACACGTTACAACAACAAAACTGGTAGCTGCAACTGCACTCGCAAGGCACTGGTGCAGGTTTTGCACACACTCCCAGAATGCCAGCTACCGAACACTTGTTCTATGTTACATAATAATCAATATGAGAGTTGCCTAGAGTGAAACTACATTTTTAACTATACTTGTCATTCGTGTGATGAAATCATTTTATAATTATTTTACAATATCTGTGGGAAAATCACTTAAAATTTTATTTAATTATATTGTACCTCAAGACATTAGGTACCGGTACTAGTAATCAGCTTCTTAATTATGATACGAAAGAAACATAAATTATAATTCTTCCCTTTTTGCAAATTCATGCAAATTTGTTAGAATGATGCTACTAATTTCAGTAGTTAAGGAAGAAATTACTATGTATATTAAGGTTGGTAAGTTTTGTTGTATTAATGTTTTTTTATGAGTTGACATTGGTAGTGTTGGTGTAAGAAAATTTAGAGAGACAATGACTTGTAATTTATTGTGGAGATGTATTGTTTTTGGATGTTTAATAAATGTTGCAGTGGTAACTATTATGTGACACTATAGTTTATTCATACTGAGTATATGTGGATTCTAACAAAATTAACTTCCAAAAATGTTAAACATACACATCACGTAACTTAAAATATGTTAGTAAGTAAACATGCTCTGAAACACTATTTCAAACACAGAATAACTAGCATGCACAAGTCCCTTTACAATGCGGTACTTATCTGTAAATTCAGCACTACTCACGAACTACTAAAATAAAGTGAACAAAGTCTAACCCCCACAAATACATTATTGCTAGAAACCTACTAACATCAATGTCCTCTTGTGAGAATGTTTCAGGATCTTCACCCATCATGTTCGCCAGGTGCCTCTTGCCGATGTTATAATCCGTCAACTGTTGTTTAAGGAACTCATCTGAAAATATGGCGTTTCTGATCAGTGTCAGTAAAACATCAACACAGCATCATTCCCTTCTACACCAAAGGTATTATGTGAAATAGTATGTAACATCCGTAAACATCTCGCGCAGAGATTTTCGGATAGTAAACTTATTTTCAAATAAAAACACAAGTATTTTTGAAATTCAGTTATTACAAAGACCTAGATATTACCATATAAAAAATTATAAAAATTACAGTTTTAAATTTTTGTAGATTTTGTGGTTTCAAGCCAAATTTTGTTTTTAATTTTTTACACGATAGTAAAGCATACTACCACATAGTGCTATATAAATAAACGTCCGCTGATAAAATATCTACTCGACAAAAAATCTCATAAAATTTTTATGAGTACATCGGATTTTATTGACGATTGGAAATTCCAGTCGCCCGCTCGACATTGCACATTTACATACCCCATAATCAAACATTACTGTTGGCAAGTGTGTTTTCTTGAGGTACCTCTGTTCTCCCTGCACTATCAGTCCACCACTGCTCTATACTAACCCATATCATTCCTATGAGAGCTATAGAGTTATCTGTTCAGAACTCACCAATTATTTATTTATTGGTCTTAATTTTATGTGGCGAAGTTAAGGCGAAGTCGCCTTGCCTTGTCTTACACTTAACCACAGTATAGGCTACATAATGAGAAAGAATTTTACAATGTAACAGGAGAAGAAAAAGAAATATAGAATTTACATAACTAAATTAATTAATAACATTGCAACATTAATGTTCAAAATTTTCAAAAAGAAAGAAGAAAAAATTTAAATCACAACACAATAAAGAAAACAAAAAATAAAAACATTAGGCCTAACTATTACATTCACTTGCACATTCATACATAGGTATATGTCAACATCCACTGTTCAGGCTAGATAATGATCTTGTCAAAGAGAGCGTGATGACACCAGAACACGTTACCCCGATGCCGATAGCCTAAACAACTTGTAGGTATAGCACTGTACCTTTGTTCATCGACACAGACCATGAGAAATCGAAGGACTTACCTGAGTTCAGAGAGTTTTTTGTGAGCCATTTAAGGGCATGCTCATCTGTTTCTACTGTTTTAACAATAATTTCTGAAAACTTAAATGATAACTTATTAAAAATCTGTTTGGCAGTTTCGTTTGAAATGGGTTTTGCCACGACGGCTAATATTTTCAATACAAGAAATTAATACAGTTTTGACAAGTAAGCATACTAACAAAAACTTAGTTTATTACATACTGGAAATTAACTAAACCCCACAGTATTTAGGCCCTACCGTCTTGAAAACAACTAGCCAACACTGTAGGTTTAAAAAATACTTATTGCAAAAGCCATAGAAACAGGAGAGTATAGTCTTAAAGCAGGACACTCGACTGTTCTCTGTCTTCGACAACCATAGCAATTACCAAGCCACGTGCCACAATATTCATAGATGAAATGTGGACAGGACACATTAAACTAAACATGCTAAATACATCAACAAAAGTATACAAAAGAAAATATGACATCATCTATTAGGCAAGTGTTGCTAAGTGGTCTGGAAGAAATTTTATAAAACTGCAAGTGTTGTAGTGTACTCAGCCAAGGTTGGCAATAGTTAGTTTTGTATCTTGAATGGTGTATTGGCAAGTTGAGCTACTCTGAAGAAGTTATAGTAAACGTTGTACACACTAACGATGTACTAACTAATTAATAACGATACAATGAGACCACTAAAACAGCAAGAGCATGGATAGTAATGAAAACACGACTATACAGACTTTAAAAGAGCCGCCTACTTGGAGTTTTTCACGTGTTGAAAGCTGAGAAGTGGAAAAGTGATAAGGGCTACACTGAGAAGTATGCCTAGTACCCCATTGCTAAGCTAGACGCTAAGCTAGCATGAAGTGTTCCCGTCATAGTGCTGGAACTACAGGAGTTAAAGAACTTACTCTAAGTGCCTTAACACTCAAAATCATTATTGTATTAATCTGAACAGTAGAATTCCTGATATATCGCGGTTGTGTGAAAAGGCATTTTTTAGCCATGTTGGAAGGCTCTGGAATAGTGATGTTCCTAAAAAAAATGTTTCAATTCTTCTCTGAAATGCTTCCTTTTCATCTAGCCCATGTCTTCACTGTGAACATACAAAGTCTAAAAGTTTCAGAAGTAAATGTATAATACAACTCACTGCAGCGTAGTTCAACAGTCATGTAGCAGACCCCAAACATTTTCTGTTCAAAACACCCTTTGTTAATGTATTTTAGTTTTTCTACAGCACACTACTATTAGTTTGGCTCATAAGCACACTGTCAACAGCAATTTTCATTGTCATATTTTTCATTTTCATATTTGTACCAGATATTTTTTTTCTTAATTTGGACATAAATAATTACTTACTTTTACTCTTATGATTTTTTTTTATCTCCCATGGATTTTGTGTAGTGGTGCATAAATGTCGAAATTTGCATTTTACGGTTTTATGTACAACACTAAAACCAACTTACATACCAAACTGGAAAAAATTCACAGTTAATAACAACATTGCAGGCTACAAGCTGACATATTACATAAAAACAAAAATTAAGTATTTTTGTATTTTTACAATAAAAGGTTGAATTTTTCTAGTAATTTAAAATATCAGCAATTTTGTTGAATTGATTAAATTATTTATTTGAATATCTATGATTGAAAAGTATAAAACACAAAAACATGGACAAACATTTTGTATAATACAGTACATGTAAGATTTATGTTCAAGTACACCGATTTCAGTTTCTGGGAAAATTGAAAATGCACAAAATCTTACTTGCGCATTTAATTCTGATCTAAAAATATTCTCACAAGGTATATTATTTTTAAATTTGCAAATAATGGATGCATAATGTAATAAATCGATACTAGTTAAATGCTTTAATAAACACTCAAATGCTATGATTTGATTTTAACACCGTATTGATTACACCGACACAGCATCTCAACGAAGATCGGCCAACTGGAATAATTTTATTTAACATTTATATTAATTTAATTAAGCCATGCATCACACGACAGCAGACAGTTTGGGGACGACTGTCTTAAACGTTATTAAACCAATACCTTGAAGACATTGTGTACTGCACTAACAAATATTTACCATGTTTCGTAGCCCTTTCCAAATAAGCACGCATTGCTTTGCTGGTTTTCTCCTGCCTCAGGATTGGCTGTTCCTGCAGTATTTTATTTTCAATATCTTCAGCGGTTGCTTTTGTGCTGTATGGTACATCATTCTGCCCAGTCTGGAAAAAAAAAAGACAGCATGCACAACTAATGCAAAAACATAGGCTAAGTCAGTCATTACAAACATAAATCATAGGCTACTATACTCAATAACAACCCAACAACACATCCCCCTTCGCATCACCGTCAGTGCATGAGTAGGGTTGCCATACATAGCAGTGTAACCCAAAAAGAGGACATATACTTCGTCAAAAAAAAAAAAAAAAAAAAAAAAAAAAAAAAAAAAAAAAAA
>PNEQ01002104.1:32255-64115 GCA_003012365.1 Medauroidea extradentata | reverse complement strand
GCAATTTTGTGCAGATGCAGATCACACCGCAAAATCCTATGGCTGGTGTGTTTTTCTATGCCACTGGCACTCTCTACTCCAATAGTGTCCTGTCCATCATATGTCATCCTCTAGCAGGCGCCACATGGGTCCACACACTCACAGGTCGTCCTGTGCACTGCTGATCACTGGTTCGTACACGTTCTCGGTTAAACGCTGCAGCCACACACCTCACAACTGTCTTGTATGGCATGGCATGATTCCCAACGGCTTCCACTGATTCCCTGCGAGTTTCTATGACGGTTCTGTCACAGAGAACCATGTACGAGCACTGCTCAACACGTGTTACATCCATCTGGCATGGTGACTGCCGGACAACCGAATTCACTTTTCTCTCTGAGGTCGAACAGGCCAACCCTATGCCACCTGACGTTTTCAAGACACACTACGACTGCCTGTCTTCCCACAACACTTCACATTTTGTGCTTTGCTAACAGTTCGTCACATATACAGATAGTTGCCCTTACTTATGCCCCAACCCTCGTATTTCTTCCACACACAGCAGAACTGAGTGAAGTAATTTCATTGCAATAAATTCCAAACAATGTCATCTACATGAAATCACATTAATATTCTACAGTTTATACAGAGAGGAAATAAAAATTGTGTGAAATGTTCAAAGCCACCTCATTTTACAGCATTGACTATCAAGTCAAAACTGCACGTACCATGCTAACTTATAAGAGTGGACATACAGTGATCTCTCAGTTTAAGGTCTTCCATTTTAACGATTCTCTCACTTTAACAGGTGTATTTTTGGTCCCATCTACAGTCCCAACATACTTTTATCATTCAGTTTAAAACTCCTTCAATTTAAGGATAATTTTTTTCAGTCCCTTGAGAGTCGTTAAACCGAGAGATGACTGTACTGTTAATTAAGTTTTATTTGTAATGCACATAATTAATTTTCTTCATTAAGCTTAATAGTGTCAATAAAATATGCGAGATAAAAACAAATCACGTAGAAGCAACAATTGTGCAGAAACTAGTAAAGGTGCTCAGAAGGGCAGTGAGATGGGTGAAGTGTAGGTAGGGAAGGCAGGGGCAAGATGAACAGAAGGTACAGAAACCATCTGTAATGATGAAGGAAATGTTATGGAGTAAACCGATGGACAGACAGAGAGTTTAAAGACTCGATAGCCGTGAATTCGGAAATTCACCGGTGCATCCACCGGAGCTGGAAAGTTCAGGAAGGGTTTGGAGAGGGTAGTTTAGAGCGGGCAGGAAAGAGTGAACTCGCAATTTCGCTGATGGGAACAGACCAACTGCGAGATTTTTTTTTTGCCTCCTCGTATTTCCAGTGCATACCAGAATAGGAGTTGTCAATATTGGTACATATATATGTACATATGTACTTACATATGCACCTATACAAATATAGATACAAAACAAAGATGATCTGCAATATACTATTGCACACACATACATATATACACAAATACCCACATGTATAGCCTAGTCCTATCCATATGCATACAATCACTCACATTATATACTTCCACATATGTAGGTATAGCCCACATGATATACAGTACTTACAGGTAGATTACCTTCTATAAAAGTTTGCGGATAGTAGCCAATCTGAAAAGTATCTTCTAATTTAACTATTGAGATAGTATAAAAGGCATTTTTAATAGATAACTTCTTAATTATTTTTGAAATTTTCTACATTTTCTATAGCATTAATGTTTTTTTAAACTTATTCATTAGTAAGATTCCTTTATAATGGAGTCTTTCTGCAAATTTTGTTGTTTTACGTGATATAATATGTAAATTATTTTGACTTTGTATGTTGTAATTGTGAATATTACAGTATATTACTAGTTTAGTGTTTTGCAGGAGAAGGTTAAAATACTCAGTTCTTTAAACAGGGACTTGCAGTGACATAGTTTATTGTTTCCTTTTATTATTCTCAATATTTTTTTTGGATCTTGAAGACTTTGACCCAATTTTGTGAATTTCCTCAAAAAATAATGCCGTACTCTAGAATGGATTGTTCATTTGAGAAATACAAAGTCCTAACTACGTCTAGAGAGCAAATTTTTTTAAGTGCATTTATGGCATAACAAATGGAACTTAGCTTCTTCGATACTTCTTTTATAGCCTATGGTATTGCCAGGATAGATTTTGATCTATTTGTAGGCCTAGAAATTTTAACCTTTCTGCTTTTCTTATTTTTTTGTTGCCAATATATATTATTGTCGTTTTCATTTATCTTGCACTTTGCTCCTAATAAAATAAACTCAATTGTGTAAGATTTTTCTATGTTAAGTATTAATTTATTTTTGTTGAACCAGCAGTCTATCTCTCTAAATGTTTCATTAATGTTGTTTACTAGGTTGGTTTTATTTGAGTCCGTTATCAGGATATTAGTGTCGTTTGCAAACATTACTACTTCACCATGTTTTACAGATTTTAGGAGATAGTATAAATAACAGTGGGCCCAGTATTGAGCCTTGAGGGTCACCCACAATAATTGGGATTGCACGTGAGATGAAGTTTACAATTTTGCCCTGATTGTTGCAGAAACGTATTGTTGTTTTTTGGTAACAATTTTCCAGATACGATTTCGGTATTTGTAGTGGTATGCCCCCTACCCCATAATTTCCTAATTTATTTATAAGTAGGTCCTATGTTGTGGTCTACGCAGTCAAATGCCTTCGACAGGTCTGCGAATATCCCTACAGTTTGTTTCTTAATGTCACGAGCACTTACTATTTTGTCAATAAAGCTGTATGTTGCTTGTTCTATCGGTTTGCCCTTAACAAAACTAAACTGATTTTGTACTAATAGGTTCTTTTTCTCTAGAAATTGTGTTAACTTTTTAAAAATTATGGTTGCTAGGATCTTTGAGAAAGATGATAAGAAAGCTACCGGTCTATAATTGTTGATATTAGTTTCATCTCCCTTTTTAAATATTGGTGTGATTTTCAACCATTTTAGTCTATCAGCAAAGATACCCTTTGATAGACATTCATTGAATATGTGTGTGATTGGAGTTTTTATTTGGGGACAGCGTTCTATTAATACAAGAACCGGAATGTCATCCGAACCGTGTCATCTTTTGTTCTTTAGTTTTTTTACTATTTGAATACTGTAATGTATTTCTCAGTGCATGGAGTAAAGAATAATGAGTTTGTATATGTTTCTGTATCAAATATTATTTTACTAAAATTTATTTGACCTGTTAATCTAATACTGTCCTTTAATAATTTAATTGGTATATTGTTGCGAAAAAATTATTAAACTCATTTGATAATAGTTTACCATTGTTAATTGACTTTCCATGTATGTTCATTGTCAGGTTTTTATGATTCTTCCCTTCTTTTATTTCATCTCTGACAAGGTTCCACATTTGTCTGTTTTTATTTTCCGAGTTTAGGATGCATTTATTATTGTAAAGCTTTTTTGCTTGTGTGACAAGTCTATTATACAACTTTTCATATTTTAGTATACACTTTTAAGGTTTCATTTTTGGTTTTCCTTACTATAGCATGAAGAGACCTAAGCCTGGTATGTGAAGTACGAAGGCCTTTTGGCATTCATTTATTTGGCTGAAAGTTGTGTTTCTTAGTTACGGTATTTTTTTCAGGAAATATTTAATTGAAATGTCTTGTAAATTCATTTGAGAACTTATTCCATGCTATATTGGGATCCATTTCAGAGTAGATATTCCTAAATAGATCAATATTTTCATTAATGAAATTTTTTTTATTGTATGTATACGCTGTGGGTATGTTTTATTTACCGGTACCTTCTAAACTGACTCACTCTTAATTTTCATTACTTGAGCGTTGCACATCATGGTCAAAGACAGCTATTACAAAGTAAAAAGAGGAATAGTTTTTTACATCAATATTTGTAATAAGGTTGTCCAGTACTTTCCCAGTTGTAGGGGTGGTTCTTGTGAAGTCCTTTATACTGTATTTTAAGGAGGAGGCTTTTTAGTTTGGGAGTTTCATTTGTCTCAATGTTAAAGTCAACAATAAAATCACCACACATAAAAGGTCCTTTTTCAAGTTCAAACATGATTGCAGATGTTTTCTAACAACTGTAAAAATTTATCAAAGTTTTTACAAATAGGGGACCTGTATACCACAACAGCATTTAGATGTAGGGTTGGTATTTCAATGCAGATTGCATCTATAATTTTATATTGACACCAATGTTCTATATACTACATTGTACCTCATAATTTCTGTTACATATATACATACACCACCTCCTCTAGCTGTTGTTCTACAATAGCAGGAAGCTAAAATGTTTTCCCAGTTGGTTTTCTTATTTCTTATGCTACGTACATGCCGATGTATTATGTGTCTAATCTTGAGTTACCCTAAAAACCATTTTCACAATTTTTTCGTCTTTACCGTATTTGCCTTCTATCTAGTGTTGGATTTATCAGCTTTGTTTTGCATGAGCTGCTATCTTTTATTTTATTTATTCTTCTGATGACCCCTAACAAGAGCCCATGGACTCTGGGGTATAGAATTTTCTCATGTTTATCATCTAGGCCTACTTTATTACACTTTTGTGTATAAAATACAAACCTGTGATCGTATTACTGCACTAAGACACTTTGACACATTTTCATAGTTCACAATATATCCGGTTCTTGGTAAAATATTCCTCAGTCTTCGGCTCACCAAAGCCATGCTTTGTTTACTAATATACAATTTTTAAAAACAAAAATTTACTTTGCGATACAGGACAGCCAATACCCAAAATTTGATTAATTGCACCAACGTCATCACGTCAAATTACCTTTCTTCTCTTAATTAAATTAAAAATATGTGTTAAATACAAATAAAATAGATTAAATAGAGAGTGTACTAGCTTAACAGAAACTAACAACATAAGTTAACAAATTGTTTACGGCTCATTGAAGTTTAATTTTAAAAAATCGCCAAAAAGTGAGAAAATAAAACTACGGGAATTTCGTAATAAAAAAGTAAAAAAAATTTTTTTTTAAATGTTGGCAGCATAGTGTAAACAAGTCGAAAACGTGTCATTTGCAGACGTGTGGATGATGACATAGTCAGCGAATATTGTTGAATGTTGAAGGGCCACGTAACAGACTGGGCTGTTAGCGAGGAAACCCGTTCCTGGAATACATAATTGTGTTGTCTGTTAAGTAATTTAAAAAAATGCCGCGAGTTGTGTTTATTCACCCAGATCTAGGAATCGGAGGTGCCGAAAGGCTTGTTGTAGACGCGGCTCTAGCTCTCCAAAAGAAGGGACACTCAGTGCATTTCGTAACGTCTCACCATGATCCGAGCCATTGTTTCACGGAAACTAGAGACGGAACATTTGATGTGACTGTTGTTGGTGACTGGCTACCCAGACATTTCTTCGGGAAGTTTTTTGCGCTGTGCGCTTACTTGCGAATGGTGTACGCTTCATTGTACATTGTTTTCTTCAGTGATTTACGGCCAGACATAGTTTTTTGTGATCTAATCTCTGTGTGCATCCCAATTTTGAAGCTGCGAGTGCCTCATGTAATGTTTTACTGTCATTTTCCAGACCAGCTGCTGAGCCGGCCAGGAAGTGCATTGAAGTCTGCGTATAGAGCGCCATTGAACTGGTTAGAGGAAGTGACAACCGGCCAAGCAAGTAAAATTTTTGTTAACAGCAAATTTACAGCACAGGTGTTCAAGCAGACATTTAGGCGTATTAATTCTACACCAGAGATTTTATATCCTTCCATTAACACTGATTTCTTTGACAAACACACTCCAACACCATTGTCGACAGTTGTTCCAAGTGAAAGCATAGATGCCTTTATCTTTTTATCAATTAATCGTTATGAGAGAAAGAAAAACTTGGGCGTAGCTATTGATGCAGTTTGCTCTTTGAAGAGCAGAGATGTAAACTGTACAAATGCTCGTATACATTTGATCATGGCCGGAGGGTACGACCCCCTAGTCACTGAAAATGTAGAATATTACGAAGAGTTGCGGAGCCACGCAGAGAAACTTAATGTCCAAGATATTGTTACTTTCCTGAAATCGCCATCCGATGCAGACAAAATCTCGCTCCTGAATGGTTGCAACTGTTTGTTATACACACCGTCTAATGAACATTTTGGGATTGTACCACTTGAAGCCATGTATTATGGCAAGCCCGTCATTGCAGTCAACAGCGGTGGACCCACAGAAACGGTTGTCGACGGTGAAACTGGATTCTTGTGCGACCCTACGAAAGATGATTTTGCTGAAGCAATGTTGAAATGTGTCGAGGATGAGAAGTTGTGTGCGAGGTTGGGATCTGCAGGCAGGCAGAGGATGAAGAACCTGTTCTCCTTTGATGCTTTCACAAACAAACTTAACTCTGTTGTGGAAAGTTTACTTAAGGACAAATCCAAACACGATTAATCCTCTATGAACAAAAAAAAAAGCCTTCTTGTACCAAGTACACTTGAGAATAATTCCGGACCGCGGTCGTAGAAGAACAGGTATGGACACTCGCCTATCTACCAATGTATTTTGCTTTACCGGCTTGTTGTTTGTCTGTAGTTCGTCAAGTTGCTGAGAATATTGTGTTTTATTGGCGCTTCAGTTAGGGCGGTCGGACTCAAACTCCGCCCACTTTTTTCCATTGTTAAATTTATAAAGTACCTGGTAAATAAAGATTGCTGGAGCCTTTTCTTAAATTTGTGAGCAAAGGTAATATTTTGTAACTTGATAAAGAATACGTTTTGATAAATTGTGTACCTTAGTGGAAAGGAAGTGGGCAGAGTTTGAGTCCGACCGCCCTAACAGCAGCGCCAATAAAACACAATATTCTCTGTAACTTGGTGAACTACAGCCAAACAACAAGGGGGTCAAGTTTCCAGGCGAGTGTCCAGACCTGTTCTTCTACGACAGTGTCCCGGACACAGTGTCAATGTTTAGGCAGCAACAAATATTCCAGCAAACAGCAGTGTATGTGCTGTGGATTGTTTATGTTGTATGCAAGCCAAAGTTTGTTAATTTTCTGAAATTTTATTTCAAGACTTCCATCATTTTTAGTAAAATTATAGATCAACTACGGCATGATTTACTAAATATCTTGGTGTTTAACCTGCTTGATAACTTTATAGGCTGTGATAAGAATTCTTTGTATGAATGCTCAAAACCAAAGTTGAAATTACTTTTTTTAGGCCTATACTGCTTTATAGTCATTCCCAATTGACTGTTCTGTAATATTACATTTATATAGATTTATTCGTAGCCTAATCATCACAAGTATGTAATGCAGGGTTCACTTTTTTTTTTCCGTACAAATGACTACGTAACAGATGAGAAAACAATGTTATTGTTTAATTATCAAAGCATTACCATCAAAGAATCTGTAATTTGGTAACAAGTTTGAAAACTCCGGCTGTCAAAGTAACTGCTGCTAGTGTACGTTGCAATTGTATCCAATGCTGAAGTATGACATTTTTCTCTAAATGTACTTGCTTGTACGGAACTGTTAAATCATGTTGTGAACTTAAAATTCATTACTGGCCCGAGCTGTGACAAGTCAACATGTAACTAAACAAAAAAGTTAATTGTGCTTACAGGAAATGTTCAGTTCAGTCCACCTTGGTGAAAGGATTAACTTTGCTCACTCGACATTTTCTTCTGCACTTCGGTGTGTTGGTAGAATTGTTTCATTCCAAATTATTTGATCTGGTTCAAAAGTTTCTTGTTAAGTATTTTTTGTTTTTTTTTGTACACATTTTATTTTGTGTACAGTTTTTTTTTTATGGTTCAATATTAATTCTGTATGTCAGAATAACTGTTGTAAAACATAAAATTTTTTACCAACTGTGCATCTGTGATTATTTGCTAGACAATGTAGGTATGTATTAGGTAGGCCTCTAATAAGTTAAATATGACTATGTAGATCTAATTTAAAACGTAAAACATTAAGTTCAAGTATCATATTTTTGTCTCGCCATTCCATGTTTTCTTAGAAGGATGATCATGATCTACAAGTCACAGCATTACTTTTAGTCTACGGACGTCATATAGGACACAAATAAAATTTGTTTTAAAGTCTTGTGACAGGCCAGAGTGCATAGTAGATAAATAAATGCTGAAAATGTCAATTGATTTCTACGCTTTTTTGGAAGCTAACATGGATAAAATACTCAATGACAATCCTAGATAATGGTGTTTGCCGACTTTATGAGTAAATATTAATCCAAAATTACTAATTCGTTACGCGTGATCTCTTGCGCCGCAGTTAAATGCACGAGGTTCCGGCGTCAGAGATTGTGCCTCAGAAGTTTGTAACACTGGAAACAATTTTGTTTAAAACGTTGGCTACAATTATTGTCTAGGATTGCTTATTGTTTAATTTTTGAAAATTGGCTTCAAGAAACCTACAGTTATAAATTAATGCTTTTAGCGTTGAATTATGTACCTCACCCTCTTAAGGAGTATTGATCCATACCACCTTGGATTTATCTGTCTCTTCTCGATAACTTCTGTTCCAGTTGATGTATCAAAGTTTTTGTCACGACAAGGCATGGATACAAACTTAATCGATTTTCTGTAATTGCTGGAACCATAATATATTCATTATTTTGCAACGGGAAACAGCTGAAAAGGAAAAATTGCTTTATTTACGGGAGCGACTACAGAGGCCGCAATATTAACAGAAACAATGCCATATGGATTCCAAAAAGTGATTGAAACAATAAACTATGCCTTGTCAGCATGAAAAAAGTAAAACAATAGTATGTCTTTTTCCTGATTTATAAGAAAAACCGTAAAAACGATCTGACAGGGATCAATCCCCCTTAAGGGTCCTCCTTAGATACGTAGTGTGTGTGAGACAGAAAATTGATAGAGTGGTAAGATTGGCATTGACCGACGTATGAAATTTTTTTATTGCCTTTCTTTGCAAGCCACTCAGCTGGCGTGCAGTACTTTACTATTGTTAAACTTTTTCCCCGCGGGACTTTAAGCAGTGACCACATTAGTAATTTGTGGGCTAAGGCTAGATCAAAGTCTAACACTAGGTGTTATTTTTGAAAACATGGCAGTCTGGACAAACTAATTGTGCCTATTTTGAGGAGCTCAAAAATTATGTTTTTAAGAAACGTGCCAAATGTTTAAAATGATAGAGACATAATTTGAAGTCTGCGTGTTCTTTTCGTAGGTACACAAATATAACATGTGTTAAATAGTTGCCTAAAAAAAGTTGTAACTTGTTGAAACACGTTTGAAATGTAGGTAGGGAGGCCCCTTAAAATGGCCATCTGCCCAGCCACCAAGCGGTGGGCAAAGCTTCGACCAATATACTGTTAAGTCTATCCAAAAATCACTCAACATACGCAAGTGACATCTGGAATACCATTCAAAGAATGTTACACAGACACGTATACCTATTTCAGGTATTACAGTAATCCAAAAAGCTTATTTTCTTGCGACTAAATCAGGTGGTGTTGCCATCCTCAAACATGGGCACAGAAGCTTTTAGAAGACTTATGGCTGGTTGCACAAAGGAAGTTCACGTAATGATTTAAGATCATTGTAAAGATGATCTATGATCAGAGTCCTCAAGTGTTGCACAAAACAAGATCAGCACTTGATCCAAGTCATTTTGAACGTGATCCTGAACTGTCGATATTTCTTGGTTCTATAAATGATCCAAGATCATAGCCATTACCAAATTATTGGTAGCCATATTTGTTGCAATTTCAAAATGTATGTGAATTGATTTAAAGATAATTTATGTACTTCAGCGAAGTTAATAAGTATAAAAGAACTTTGCATTACAAATTAAAAGATAACTTAACAAATAATTTCCTAAAAGCAGTGCGTTACGCACTTATGTGAATTGTTGGTAGTTAGGTTAGGGCGTTGCCGTTCACGGATACGAGTTAACAAAAAAATTTTATCGAGGTTTCGTTTGTCAAAATGTACATTAACTGCTTCGTTGTCCTCCTCACAAATTTTACATCATTAACAGGATGGCTACAGACAGGGAAAACCTGGAAATATCAGGGAAATTTAGTGTGTCAGGGAAAACAGGGAACTCTGGCATTTTGTTCGGAATTTCGTTGAAAACAAAAATTGTCGGCTTGTAAATTTTACACAGTAATTTGATACATTCATCTAAATAGAAGTTTTAATTTTCCGATTGATATAAATTTTATAGTGTACCAACTCCCTTTGCATTTTATTGTCTCCATTTAAATAATACGAGTTTACAATGGTTACACTGGGAAAATAACAATTAACAAAGTAAAAATTTCAATTTGATAGTGTGATGAATTGTTGTTCAAAATAAACTTGATTCTTCATCTGAAGAGTTAAATGTTTCTTCTAAATGTAGGAATGACTGCTGTGGTGGTAATATGCAAACATGGTTTTTATTAGGCTTATATTTTTGTGAAAATAGGTGCAACTGTGTGAATTTTGTTTTAAAATTTGACTTGTTTTGTGAAAGTGGTATTTGTTAACACAAGTACAGCACCAAATTCTGTACCTGTGATGAGTTCTTTGATGTCATCGCAAGGAATCATTTGGAGAGTAATGTTACAATTTAATTTAAGGCACATTAAAATCAAAATTTAATTTTCATTTGGATGTGATTTCTGGTTAAATATTTTTTCAGAGAAAAAAAATTAATTTGTTAGAGTAAAGTATTTCAGTTACACAAATGTCAGGGAATTTTTTGCCAGGAACTCTGTCGCCACCCCGATTAAAAACAGAAGATATCTCATCCCTCGCCCATTCCTTTTGTTTGATGTGTACACTAGTGATTTTTTTTTTGTTTTAGAGAATGGAAAGTCTTTCTTCCACTAAATTACTTCTCTTTAAATTTTACATACCTTCAACACAAAGCGTTCAAATTCTATAAATAAACACACCATTCACATTTTCAAATTCAACATCAATAATGCTAGCCGACCTAACCACTCATAATTTCCGAATCTGTATGAAATTATTTTTAAGAAGTTTGATGTCACAATTGTTCTGACCGATACGCATTTAACACTATTCTGCTCTACAGTGTTGTCAGATAGATGTAACATTTCGTCGAACCACAGTTATGATCCCAGATCAAAAACTTGCAGAATACTTCTGTGCAACGTTTGCCACGATAAATCCCTGATGAATTTAGATCTATCGTCGTAGGATCTTGTATCACAGTATTTTTTGTGCAACTGTGCCTTAGGCTAGCACAATAAATTTTATATTTAATATTATGTAATAAAATGATAGGGCTATCGCTCAGTGCTTTTCACAGGAGAGTTACTTGCAAGTAGACACACCAGTTCAGTGACTTAGAGGCTAGGGTGCAGTGGCGGATTTAAGCAGTTATCTTAGGGGGAGGGGGGGTGTACACCTTAAGAAGTATATAAACCAACCCCACGAACTAAAGTGAGGGGTCCGGGGGTCCTCCCCCAGAAAAATTTGGATTTGTAGGTGCAAAATGGTGCTATTTCAGGAGTTTTCAGGCCAAAAATGTGAATATACTGGTTTCAAAAAATGGTTATATTTTTTACGATAAATTATGCTTGTAAAGGGAAATCTTTGTGCCAATATAAAAATAATTCTGACGTGCCATGTGGTCACCACCCCAATTAATAAGAGTAATAGCCATCAATTATAAGCAATTATAAATTACAGATATAATAATAAACATGCTATGCAACGATTCATTCTTCTCGTCATGTTGGGATGCTGATATTCTCTATGTACAGAATTGTATTTAGGAAAAACAGAAACACATATAACTTGTCTTTGTGGAAACAGCTGATGCGTCTGGACCTTCTCGCCCTCACTAACGCTCACTTAACCCCCCTATCTACCAGAATGGAGGGTAGGAAAATCAGCCTATTGTGTTAAAGATACAAATCTTAAGTGGTTACAATAATTAGAATGTGAGGAATTTTAGGAATTAATTTAAATACATGTAGGGTATTGTGAAGTACTTTGCTATACCAGCCCATACATTTCTTTTGTATGGTTTAATAAATTTGATAGCAGTCTAGCTATTTTATGACAGAGGCCACCACACAGCCAGTATGCTGGTTGTGTAACAAAAAGCTGCCAGTGTGTTAGGGTTGAACCAAGGCTGCCTGCTGTTGTATGCAGAATGTTTATATAGCCGTCCTCCCACAGTGCGACGACGTCCATTCGGCAAGGCCTGGCTTACCCAGCAGCGTGAAAGTTTAGTGTTCTTAAATATAAGCATCAAATGTGCCCTTCTGTCCAAATTAAAAAGTTTACAACAAGATTTGGGGAAATGCATCATTGTCACAGTAGACTGCAGCCCTGGGTGCTTGCAAGGAGCCCACTACAGACTACTGATTAAAATAACAGAAAGGTAAATGTAAAAAGATATCAATGGTGAACTGAAATTGATATCATCCTCTGTATTATATATTATACATTTTTTTGTGCCTTAATTGTACAGTTAATAGTGAGATAACTTTAATATTAAGAGAAGTAATTGGTTGTGTAATCACACTCAGGAACATATCTAAATTTTATTTTATCTAGCTGTATAACTTTAATATTTTTTTTCTAAAGTATAATTTGTTGTTTTGATAGCTACTCATGAATACTAATTTTCATCACAGCCCTAGCATGTTGGGTGTCAAATTAAAGCTCTAGTAATTTCCAGGAATTTATCTAGAAAACCACATAGCCTAGATAGAGTAAAACCTCTTTACAACAATCCCTCATGGATTCCTGTAATAGGGTCGTCGTAGAGGGAGGGACATAAAAAATTCTAGACCAATTTCGACCCATACACCCAATACAGTGAAATCTCATTACAAAATACTTGAAGAGGACTTAAAAATTCATGCTTAATATTGAAAATGCTTTAAACTGAACAGTTACCAAATGAAAAACTCTTTCTAGGGGTTTGGAATTATGAACTTTATAATGAAAAGTACATACTTTATACTGAGATTTCACTGTACCTACATGCCAGAATATTCCATTATTTTCACCAAGTCCATGTTCAGTAGTCCTTGATAAAACAAGAAAGTAAAATATTTTAAATAAAATACAAATTAATTTAATATCACGTGTCTTCCGAAAAACGATACACAAGAAGGTTGTATTGAACCTCCTATCGTCATGAAAATGGTAACTTTTAGTAAGCAGATGTACAGTTGACACAGATCATATGTTTAAAATGATAGGAATTTCCATCAAAATATTAATACTACAGGTCGCTTGGGATAAAGTGAGCACTAAAATTTAAACCTTTGAAAAATATCACTAGCCGTTGCTGCATATAATACAACATTAACAATAGTTGCCTTACTGCTTGTATGGTTGGCAGCGAAATTAAGCAGTATAGTTCCGTGTATTTTCCTATTTAAATACAATACTGAAATAAAGTCAACCAAAACAACATACTTGTATTTTATATAATTAATAAACTTTTTTATCAAACTGTATCGATTCATATTTACAGCACAATTTATCTTACTTGTGCAAACATCAAGTGGCGTGTCCAAAGAGGTTAAATATTTCCCAGCGTCAGCCGTTACGCGCTGAAAGATACGAATTGGCTGTAAATAGAACCTTAGCAGGACTTTTTCGAGTGCTCACTTTATCCGGAACCGCATATAAACATATTACACGTACAATACATATAAGGACTGTAAAGTAATGCATCATAGCAGTCATAAAAGTTGTGTGCTGCCGTGACTTTGCTATCACTCAAGAAAGGACGAGCTAGGAGTAAGTATTAGAAGGGGGAGAGGGGAGATGTCTCGATCAATTCAATCGCTAAGGATGAATGAACGCCCCTGAGCATTTCCAAAGAGCAAGAAGTAAATGTGACTCAGGTGCTCGTCTGTATATGCATGCACACACCAAGTGGCCTGAACGGTATAACATGGCATGCACGTCCTAGAGAAGAAAACATTTTTTGCTATGTTGAAGTATAAAAAATACATGTGCGTGGCTAACTAACTGTTTTTACACCCCGATTAATAATACACACTTCCTATTCCAAAAGGTTAACATTTTACAAAAACATAAAAAGAAATAAGTAATAAAATATTAAAACACAAATAAATGTGATATTACTCTGACCAGCAATACCCATAAAATAACTACAATTTTTACTTCCCAATATAGATCATCAATTACTACAAAAGTTGGGACTGTGGTGCCGAATGGTCAGACCAATTGCCTCCCACCAAGGCGATATGGGTTTGATTCCCGTTGGGGATTATGTCAAACAATGCTGTTGGTCAGCTGGATCTCCCGTTTCCCCCGCCCCTTCATTCTGGTGCTGCTCCATACTCACCTCATGTTACTCATCACCAGCATTAAAAAACCTAAGATATTAAGCGCTGACCAAAATCTCTTGATCACTACAAAAGTTACAAGGCAATGTTAAATGCTGTTTAAAATATGTTATTGTACTCAGGGAACCTTAGTAATCTTCCTTATGCATTGCCTTAGCATAGGGACAGTATGCACGCTTCTTTCCCATAGCTCTTATCTCTGCGCTGTATAAATCACTCAAGCTGCCCATCATGCTCGGCCAGCCATCTCCATATGATTTCTTCCCTCTTTTATAATTTAGTGAAGAGGATTGACTTTGGGATGCCATGCAGCCTCGCAATCTCAGACTTCCGACTTCATATTTGCATCCACTTCTTGGATAATTTGGTATTTTCATCTAAGAGACAAGTTGTCTCCCTCTTCACCCATTCAAAAAAAAAAAAAAAAAAAAAAAAAAAAAAAAAAAAAAATTGCATAAAATAAATTCAAGAAAGGGTTGTAAAGAAGGATTTACAGAATTGAGTAAATAGAATCCAAATCAATTACAAACAAAACTGTGCACATTATCAACAATTACCCACAGAATCAGTCCAAACTATAATCAAATCAATACGAAAAAAAAAAAAAACTGCATGGGTTGTCGAATCACCACAAAAAAAATAACACCCAATGCATTTCCAAAAACATTCCATTAACAAATCAAAATAAGTCAACAAGAACTAAAAAAAAAATTGCAAAGAAATTTTACACATATCGTGGAAAGCGTAGGAAACAGGACACATACAGACTGTCTCATAAAAGAATTCCACTTTTAGATAACCGTGTTGGCATTTATTTTTAGAGCTGCTTCCATGAAATAAGCAGTGTTTTCCTTGTCACAAGTGACTTTTGCACAAACACACTTAGCTGGGTCCCAAACTGTGCAATTTAGCAAAACTAAAAGTAATTTCCTGTAGAAACTGGTACTGTCAAAAAATGGAATTCTTTCATGAGACAGACTATATATGCATCAGCTGTCAGGCAAGAGGCAGCCACTGAATCCTGAAAGTACCTGGACATGGGGAGGGAGGCATAGAGACAGCATCTGCAGCCGGCACATGCTCTCCCTTTCTCTCTGTTTCTCTTCGTAGTGTGCAGGCTGAAATCCACCGTGCACTGGAACCATGCAAAGAGCAACACAAGGCGTGCACAGAAACAGTTAGGTGTTGGCACCGGGACAGAGGGTTTTGGTGTTGCAATGATGCATACAGTGTTTGCCATGAGAAATGCAACACAATGTGCACAAATGTATTGTCAACGGATTTCCTTCAAATTTTCGACATTCCAGAAAACATTTTTTCAGTTCCTTACAGTCAGGTAGTCATAGACACGTGGAAATTATAAAGAGGTTTTACTGTAAGTTTCCCAGATTTTCTAAAACTATTGCAAATAAAACACATTCATTACTTTGTTACTGGAAATATCAGACAAGAAAACAGTAAATAATGTACACAAACTACAGTGGTCACAACAATAACAGACACCACACCCTAGGGATTCCCAAAAGTAAACTATACAATAGTCAGGGCACTGTTAACGTGCAGAACATTAACAATCTCTCGGGTCCCTGATTAATGAGAAAAACCATAAATCCAAGTGGCAGGAAGCAATACACCTGAATAGTACCATATTTCAAAAACTAAACTAAATCCAACAAATACTACAATATAGTTGTATAATGAATTAATATACTGTATTCGTAACATTTTGGTGAGTTAGTTACCATGTGGTGTAAGTCCAAAATGCAAATATTTCAGGAGAGAGGATTTAAAATCTGTATCTGTGTTAAAATTCAGGCATTACAGTATTTAGTATGTAATGCAGTAGGTAACTGTAGAGGACTAGGACGCACAACATTTGGTAAGTATGCAGACCTCACAGCAGACAATTTTATAGTGGTGTAAGTCATTTTTCAATTTTTTGTGACTTACACCACTTGGCAACTAACCCACTCATTTTTGTTAAAATAGTTGAAAAAAAAAGCATTACCAGTATAGCGTATGTAATGTCGCCCAGATGAAACTAATTTAAATAATTTTAGATTTACACTATTGTGACCACATTAATGACTTTGCCTACCTCAGAGCAAGCATAGGGTTTTACATCATAATTATTTTCAATGTGGCTCAGTACTTATTGAGGCTACATATACTGTTAACGCACAATTATTTCATGAACTGTATACAACTAATACAATTAACGGTAACGGATGCCACATTTTTATAGCGATATACAGTGAAGCTGCCCGAACGCACTACTCACCGCCATGTTTGATCCTTTTAGATGATGGCCTCCTCCCGGAAGCCCAAGGCTGCCAACCGCTGGTAGATGATGAGGAAGAGCTGCTGCCAACTCAAACTGGTGAATTGCTGCGCAGGAGATTCAAAGTTGGAAGTGCTCACCGGGATTGTTCGAAATGCACTATTTAATGATTTAGTCTCAACGAAATTTACAAATACCCAAAAATATACACTATGTACAGTCAGAACATATACGCCTCTATTGCCTTTTTTATTTATCTCGGTGCCACACACACTGCTAAAGGATCTTTTAGGCAGTTTATTCAATACCCTGAAAACTCTGATCAAAAAAGCACTTTTATGCACTGAAAACACACAAAAACAATTATTAAAAATTTTATTCATTTAGCAGTATTTTACTTTTCTCGATGGAGAAAATGGATTTGGTACAGAAGCGATGTCACAAAAGGTGACCAGCACCAATGAATATAGTGCTTCGTCGAATAGTACCTACTGTGCGAGCATCTTTTTTCTGTTAACCATGACAAGCGGAATTAAACGTAAAGCAATTGATCTGCAAAGAAAACTTCAAATTATTCGTGAATGTGAAGCAGGTGTTGTAAGCAAGAATGACATAGGCAAGCGGTACAATATGAAATCATCAACACTTTTCACGATTCTGAAGGACAAAGAAAAAATTCGACATGCAGTTCTTCAGAAGAATATGTCAGCAGGGTGTAAAAATGTACTTTCTTCAGAGCATGAAGATCTGGAAACAGGACTTTTCGAGTGATTAAATCAACTTCAAGCACATGGTGTGCTTATAAGCGGCCCTATCCTGAAGGCTAAAGCAAACGATTTAGCATTGCGAATGCACTTAGATGACTTCAGTTGCAGAGAGGGGAGGCTGCAACATTTCAAAACTAGAAGAGGAATAAAACAGCGTGTGGTATCAGGTGAGTCGGGCAGTGTCAGGCAGGATGCTGTTGATAACTGGGAGCCTGTCCTACAAGAAATTCTCCAGCGCTACGCACCACGGGACATTTTTAATGCAGACTAGTCCGAGATTTTCTATACTCTTCTTGCCGACAAAACTCTAGCGGCAAAAGATGATCCATCCAAGGGCGGAAAGCACAGCAAAGAGCGGCTTACGGATCTACTCTGCACGAATATAGACGGAAGCAAAAACTAAAGCCTATTGTGACAGGAAAATCACAGAAGCCCCTTTCTTTTCGCAGGATACGATAACTTCTACGCACGCACAATTAAAATCAGAAAGCTTGGATGACTGGAGATCTTTTTAAAAAGTATCCCCATGTATTTGATGTTCCATAATTGGGTTTGCAGAATCGTCAAGTGGTACTGTTTATCAACCACTGTCTAGTGCACGCAACTGTACAGTTGCGAAACGAAGAGGTGGTTTTTCTGCCACCGAACACTACCAGTGTGCAGCATTTTGACCAAGGCGTTTTCAAGTTGCTAAAACAACACTTCCGCACCAAGCTAGTCTACAATTTACAGCACAAAGTGGAGAACAACAAACAAATTCTAAAGTGGACTGTGATGGATGCTATGTGGGCAATTGCGTTTTCGTGGGATACAATCACGGCATAGTCAATTGCAGCATGCTTTAGACATGCAGGTTTTCATGTTATCCATTCACATGACATGGACGACATAGAACCGCAGGACAATACACCACAGTTGGACGATCCCGAGCACTGGGAAACAGTGAAAGAGAAGCTGCAGGTGACATGTAGTTTCTCTGATTACGTATCTCTAGATGCAAGTGCCTTTGTCTGTGGAGAAATGACCATGGCAGGGTTAGTGATTGTGGCTCGGCATTCACAAGACACTTCCGACAGTGAAAACAGCCGGGACGAAGACGACTGCGAACCACTACGGCTGCCTACGCGAGCGAAAGTTATGAAAGCACTTGAAACACTTAACAACTTTTAAAGGTGTTCGAGTGCCGCCACGAAGTAAGATTTTTCTGTATTCCAGCAAGTTGAAGAATCTGTTTTGAAGCACAGTTACAGAAAACAAAAACAAGAAATGCTTGATAAGTTTATTAAGAAGTGAAGCTAGTACATTTTCGTTTTAGTGGGTAGTATTTGTTGAGAAGAGAAAATGACATAAAGACAATTTTTTCCACCACTGTTATTGTCTTGATCAGGTTCAACTGTAAAACCCTATTCTTGCTTTCGCCAGAGCTCTAAGGTAGGCAAGGCCCTTAAATACAATCCAAGCTTGTCAGTTGCATTGTTCAAATTTTATAAAAAAAATAATACATGCATACACACATCAGCACTGTTTTATGATACCTTTAGTTAGAGGCACCTGTTTCTCGCGATGCACGAAATCGCTCAATTTTTGCGAAATTTGCCACTTGTTTGAAATCGTGAAATGTATCAATTACAGTATGTGCGAAATTATGAAAGAATTGCACGATTTTTGGCGTGTAACTTACGTCTGATTAGAGATATAGATTACACAGATTAAAAAAATTGATTTTTGACCGCAAAAGCGAGTTTTCAAAGCATCAAAAGAGACATGAAAATGGCGGCTGTTTGGGTTAAGTAACGTAGCGTGTTTATTTCCGGGTAAGTTACGTGATTCTCGTTTATTTTTGTTTGAAATTCGTACTGATAAAAATAAATATTACACCTTTTAATACGACAACATTAATTACGTACAAATAAATGTTCGTTTGTAATGATGTGACGTATATTTTGCTAGAATGGAAGTCTCGGAAAATAACACAATGTAAATTATCTTTACGCATCGCGTAAAATACAAGGAACGAATGACATAATCTAGCATAAATTTTCCAGAGACAAATAAGAGTGAAAACGGGAGTAAAATTGTTACGTCTTAAATAGAACACTTAAGAGGCGTAACACAAATGAACAAATTCAAGGTATGTAGGTTACGCTATTCACAGTTTATTTATTCTTTATGGCGTATTTTTGTAACTTCGAGTCATTAATACTGACACAGTGCCATAAAATGTGACATAAATAAATTTATCTCACAATTTAATTATATAGGTGGTGGTTAAAATGTTAGGAGATTCAACATAACCTAATATTAAGTAGGCCTACTGAATTTTGTGCATTTTTTTTAGAAAGTGTCTGATTTTACTTGAGAATAATAATACAGTCGAACCCCGATTCTACGGACACTCACAGTTCCCCAAAATATGTCCATACGACCGAGTTGTCCGTACGAACCGATAGGGATAGGACAAAATTTCGGCTTGGCAGGAACCCCCCCCCCCCCTTTTTTCCCCGAGTGCCGTACGAGCGGGGTTTTACTGTACAGTAATAGGTTATTCTTGCGACAAATGTTATTTTATAAAACTGTATCCCCTATTCCATTCACATGTATTGGTGCGTTTATAATCCTAATCTAACCAACAAATGTAAGAAATGGGTAGATTTTCAAACACTCAATTAACATATTTGTGTAAATAATGACAGTGTATTAAAATATTTAACTAAAAGTACGGTACTTTGCACACATGCGTTACCTCCAAAATATCTGTTCGACATTTACAAAATTAGCAAAATTTATGACGAAAAGACATGAAAAATAACGAAAAAGTCAGCGAAATTGCCTCATCAAAATTGACGAAATCATGAAAATATTTTCACCAAAAACAGGTGGCTCTACCTATAGTACTTGAATAAATACACAAATTATAAAATGGTCAAAATCCAAAAGGATATAAAGATCCTGTGATACGCATCTTACGAACTGCATTTTCATAAACTTAATATGTAAGTAAAGGAGAGCATCAAATGACATGTACACCACAAGAAGAAGAAGAAGAAGAAGAGAAAACACAGATGAGATGAATTGTTGGTAATCTAATCATTCGTAAGTGAAAAGAAGAAAATTCCAGTAATGCAAATGTACTAATTATAATTACTAAAACTGATCATGTAAAATAACTTTTATTGCAATTTGAGCAAAACATTTGGCTACTAAAAATCATACAAAACATGAAAATATCAAAGTTCAACAAACAAAGTCGTTATCAGATATTTGCTTCATCAATGATGAAAAGTTTTGTTTCTATAAACTTTCATTATAATAGTAAAATACCTTCAGTAAAACCTAAGTTTTGGCGAAAAAGTCATACATTATTCTCTTCATAAAAAAAAAAACCTTTCATAGCAGTTTTTACTCATTCATCACTCAACAGCTAAACTGAGGGAAACATAAAACAAGCTTAGAGTTGAGTAACTCTTTATCAGAAAAAGTGCTTGGAATATAGGTATGACAGATCAAAAAATTTAAGCTAAAACATAAATTTTTGAAAGCGTAGGCAATAATAACAGGGAAACACCTTTACACATCATAATGGACCTGAAAAATTTTAAAATGCAAGAAAAGTGTAAAAAGGAGGGACATTTCTAATATAAAAGAAGTAAATGGGTCCACAAAAAATGGTGTAAAAAAAGTTGATCTACTGTACATTATAACCCCGATATTACGAGGCCTCATTGAGCTCAATACTGACCTTGTAAAATCACTCTCTCGTACAACTGAGTAATCGTAAAATGAGAGTTAGGCCTCTCAGTGCTGCAGAATGATCTTGTAAAATAGCTGCCTTGTAAAATCAGGATTATACTGTATTATGGGTTTACATACCAACAATCACTTGCAGTAAATACAAAACAAACAAAATCACCAAGGGCAATTATAATGAAAATACTGATAAAAGTACTGTACTGTACTGTACTGTACTAAGCACATATACACGGCATAAACGCAATCTTCAACATTTCATGACAATCTACACGTATTTTTGTTATGCACAGTATTATGGATACACACCATTAGAATGCTACACCATAATAAAAAAAACAAATAGTGAAGCAAGAAAGACAATAAGGAAAAACAAGTCTAATTGGCTGAAGTCAACACAGACATACATTTACATTTAAGATATGTTGATTAAAGTTAATTGGCTTGCTTATAGAGTACTTTATTATTTTTATTCCTTCACTACCTGTGTATTTGTTTTCCGCGGTGTCGTAGCACTGCAATGGTGTATGTCCACAACACTTCACAAAATCATTAACGCCAACTACAAGACTCTCTCGAAGAAATTTACATACCTATTAATTGATTTCAACTTCAAATATAGTGAACCAATGCAGCAACTGAAGAAATACTGGTAGATTACAGAAAATAGAACAAACATTTAAGAACTGTGCTAACATTTTCATAACATCACACTTTTAACACTAAGCATGTAATAACACAGTAGGTAGGTATATAGAGCCAATGCTAATATTACATTGTAACTTTTTACAGCAAAACACGGTGACTTAGGACATATTCCCATATTTGGCAGCTCTGTGAATGTCTACATGAAATTACATTACAGTTAATCCACGTTAATGAAAACTGCAAAGGACCTAAATGTTTAAAGTATATGAAGGTATGTATTAACTGGTGTTGGCAAAACTGTAAAAGGTCTGTATTTTTTTTTGTTGTTTTTATCACTGAATAAACAATTTAACTGAGGTTGCAAATAAAAAATATTTTGTACTCCCAGTTGAGAAAAAACGTGATTTATTAACGAGAACTTTGAATCAATGTAATACGGTTTAACTGAATTTTTACTCGCAGTCAATACACGGACAAAATAATAATTGTAAAAGTGTCCCACATTGCCTTGTTTTAAGATTGACGGAAAATAATGCTTATAAAAATATCTTCGAATTTCTAGTGTTCTTGTTGTAATGACCTGGATGACTGCCATGATCTCACTGTTTTTATGTACACTTCGATGTTCTAATCCATTCTGAAAAGGTGTACCTTGTGGTTCTTTCACGCTACCTCAAAATCAGGTCAATTACTAAGCAGCCCCTTTACTGCAAGTACATTCCCTTTTTTTTTCTTTAACAGCATATGCCTCTGACAAAACAATGAAAAAAATTATCCTTTTTTCAAAATTGCTTCCGGCAAGAATATTAATTCTTTAGGGGCCGATTAACAATATACCCCTTCAAGAATAAATTAAACTGGAATGATGTCTCATTCGTTTTCATACAACAGTATATGCTATAATATACATACAACTGTTCCTTTTTTACCATAAAATAACCGCACCATCAACATTTCAAGCAGTCTGTGTCTCATAAAATACCTTCTATACAGCATAATATTTACAAATCCATACAAACCTTCAGCTACACTTAAACAATGAAATTAAGGAAGTTCCTTTAAACATTTATTTAACATGAAAGGCATAAATATAATACCCATAAATTACAAAAATTAACCAGTCATATAAATTATTATTATTTTTCAGATTCCAGCTGACAGAGGAACGCTGCACAAAGAGAGAGAGATACTGATCGGTCTCCCTCGAACAATGCAGCAGTCACATGGTGGCGCAGGAACTCAGTTATCACAGCATGCTTGAGTGGTCGGGCTACGGCAAGCGTGGCTGGCCTCACCACTTGTCAGGAGACGGCAAGTCTGGGCACTCACTCATCTTGGCAGACACAGACGGAGGGACTATATCCAGCTGCAGACTATACTGCTGGTCCCAGCCCAGGTAGCAGTCCGACATCAGGTATAATGTGAACACAGTTCGACCTAAACACCACATTCATACTAATGTTTACTAACCATAGATGTGACAACTAGGAACATTTACAAAAAGTAAATTTACATTCCTAAGCAAATGTTAATTACAGTGTACCTAAAAATATTCAACTACTGTACATACTATATCTGAAAATATTTCACAGCAATTTCCGATCAAGTCAGGTAAAACATTTTCTACCAATGAAACCTCTTCAATCAATCATCATGGGACCTAATTTGTTACATTTTGTAATGATGAAGTTTGTACCAACAGATATTTCCAATAACTGTGAAAAATGTCTGAAATTTGTTAGGGTTCCCCTCCATCCACACTCCCTCCCTAAAATTAAAAAAAATTCTCAGTGCCATCAATAATTTTATCTGTAATTCGACTTGGTACATTGTTTTACGCAAAAATTTTTTTATAGGGTTTGGTTCATCACGTTACGTTATTAGAAAGGGAAAGAAAACCACAATTAGGTTTCACCGAACTTCCTGTGCAAACGTGACATTTATGTAAAATAGCTAATCCTGTACGAACAAGCAGATAAGGTTTATAACAGAAAGTTCTTGCTAAAGCTATTATTCAACAAATGGCTATTTTACTGACCAAATTTCACTTCTGAATAACGTAACAGAAAAAACTGATAACACTGATGACAGTCCAGTACAAAATCCAAGTTCAACTTTACTAAATGAACACCTGGAGAAATGTAAACAGTATTGCAAGAGAAAACTTTCTAAAGGGGCGACTGTTAAGCATCAGAAGCTTAGTAAGTACGTAACTTTCAGTTAAATATACAGTGAGACCTTGTTAGAACATTCCCGGTATACTACTATTATGTAATTACTGAGCCATATAACTGAAGGAAGACGAAGTACAAAAAGGAGAAATTAAAATTACCCGACAATCACAAACAAGGAAGGAATACAAAGTTTTGAAAGTCAAACTAAGAAACAGCAAATTAGGAAAGTGGAGGGGGGAATAACTACTTGGACGGAATGAATCTGTCAATAAAAAGAAGGTGATAAATAAAAATAATAATTATCTGGCAGAAGGCTATGAAGGGTGAGACGGAAAGCTAAGACGCCTTCCGTACCAACTACAGAGAACAGGGTTTCCTCACCAGTCTTGAAGGGAGTGTAGAAGGCTAACTGCTGCGTGGAACGATTGCCCCTCCACGCCGGCACCCTCTTCATGGCCAACAACTCTGCCCTCTCGACACTGCCCAATGTGAGAAACCAGCCTTCGTCCTTGCCACGGGGGAAACAGGGACAGTGCGCACGTAGACTGTCTGGTCGACGGCCACCCCTCGCCAATCCCACCACCAGTGTGTACTCCTGGTCGGCACACAGTGGCAGCCAGTCGTCCCTGCCTTGTGGTAGACGCAGCCTGCGCTGCTCTGAGGGGCTGTCGTCTAGCCACACTCCTTGCACGCTTAGTTCCACGTACACCACTGGCATATCGCACAACACCTTGTGAACCTGCCAACATTACAAACATTAGCACTGCATCACGGACAACAACTTCATATTCAGGCCTTCCATTCCATGGATTTTAACACAATGCTACAGTAAAACCTCTATTTAACAGAACTCAAGGGACCAAAAAATGACATGTTTGTTGTAAGGGGGTTTGTTAAATAGAGGTTTTATACAACTGATTTCTACTCGACATAGAATTTCACGTGAACTACAAAACTTTGGTCGACAACTCACAGTATATCCTGGGAATTATAGAAGCAACCAAAAAAATAGATAATATTGCTGAGATTGCTATTTATTTTAAAGATTATGAACAACTGAAAATGTCTTGCACATGGAACTTCACGTTAGGTTGCCATGTTTCTAGAATATCAGAGTTACACCAAGCTCTTCACCAGATAACTTCATAGTGTGTTACAATGACTTTAAATTTGAAATGCCAGTCACTGGATGCTTGCTAATTTTCTACTCACATTTCAAGTACTGCATGCCAAGCCTTCCCTTAAAAAATAAGTCCCGAAGCATTACTTTTTAATGCCCCTAACCTCCAAGCACCAATCTAATTTCCTTGTACAAGACTTCATTTTTACATACTTTAATACGTTTCCTATTTACGCCAACAAAGGCAGTCTTGTTTTCTATCTGCCTACGATTTGAAATTTGTAGGCTTGGATGCGAATGTCGAAATCGTTAACTACAGTATCTCACACTATCACTTTGATGAACAATTTTTACATTTCTAGTTTTATTATTACTGTATTATTATTATCTGCCGCAACATTTCATTCAAACACATCCACGTTAAAGTTACAACTAACCACGTGCTAAATATTAGACTTCTAAAATACCGTCATTAATTCGGTGAAAGAAAAGCAAAACAAAACAGAGGCCTATGTCACAGATGATGTACACTGTTCGGATGCGCACTTTTAACCACAGAAATATGGGACTCGGAGTGGTTATCTTGCCGAAATCCTGGTATGAAATTCCACCACCACGAGCGCTAAGAGTTAGGCGGCCATTTTATGTCAAGTGCCGCATGCACACCTTGTGTGTATCTTTAAACTATGGAACTGAAGATGTGTTGTAGTGGTTAACTACTTGCACTTCACCATCTGTGCCTACTCTCCCTCTCTGTCTTGTGCGGTTCGAAACAAATTGAATATATTATCGCCCTCGGCTCTAGCTCAGATCACGACCTCGGTATGCACGAAACCCAGTCCTCCCAGCGTCGTAGGCCCGTAAGTGAAAAGAACGGTCAAACTTAGCACTACAGAATCACTTCATTAACACTCACAAATCAGTTTTGTTGTTATCACCTTTTACTCGTTCCACCAGTACAGTACAGTTTTACACTTACATCCGACAACACGCGGTGGGCTTCACCGTGAAGTTATGCTGTATTCCCTAAATATTCAAATTAGGTGATGCATAACCAGTTGCATCGCCAACTGAGGCTCCCGTCACCACTAAACTTTGATGCCGTAGTACCGATGCCGAGAGATTCTACTAGCACGTGGCCCCGCAGGTGCCGCCACCTCGCACACCTCCGCTCACTCCAGCATCCAAAACATCAAGAAGCTCTCCAGCTTCCCTACCCCGCTAGCCGGAAGTTCCCCATACATAGTCCACCTCTAGTAGGCTCTCACATTCGCATTCTACCCCTAGGGAGCATTCCTAAACTACTAAAACAGAGATTTCTTACTTAGGTTACATTACTCCAGTTACTATTTCAACCTTTAAGTGCTAACAGTCGACATCATGCCGGTCCATCGCGCATAGCGATCTCTGGAAAATCTTGCACTTTACAAAGAGGTCGATAGTACAAGATGGCCTATCTCATGACATAAACAACAACAAACACACTTCAACGATTAATTACAAATCTCTTATTCTTTGAATGCTTTCGCCTATTAAACAACATACCAGGATTACGTAAGTTAACCTCCCTATCGGCTTAGCCCACCGCTCGTAAATTTAAGTAAATTTAAATGTACGTTACAAGATTGCATTTCTTCATTAGACAAAATTTCAGTTTAAGCGACACAATGGAGAAAATATGACTTATTTGCTGCGCTGCGGTCTGCACGGTCAACAGTGCAAAGTCCCAGCCTTGTTATTTGAATACCCACAGGTTCTTGATCCACTCATTCTCGGCGATTTTGCCGCGCTACACACGTCCGGTAAGCCGGGCGCCCTACCCTTAGGTTGCTTCTCGCTTACTTTCCTCTACAGTCAGTGCTTACAAAACATCTCGAGATCCTATCAGACCTATGCTGACGTCAGAAAACACATGTAAACATCCTTGAAAGTTACGGAAATTAAGTTTATGGTTACGTTTATGTTTATGCCCACCTGAAGCTACAATTTCACATAACAAACAAATTTGGAAAATAAAATAGTGTGGGTAGGCCAAGTACCTTACAGTGTTGTTTATGTTTATTTACAGTTTTTTATTGTATGCATCAAGGTTTTAAACGTACTTTCAGCGCGAGGAAAATAAAAAAAATAGTTTCTTGTTGAATATAATTATTGACGTGTGATTTTTTTAAAACTGGTCATTCGTTGTAGAGAGAATTTTACCGTTTTGAACAAAGTAAATTTCGATATTTGGAGGTTAAAAATGCATTGTTCTTATGGGGGTTTGGCGGGACCAAATCTTTACTTCGTTGTACAGGGTTTTTCGTTAAGTAGAATATTCGTTAATGGAGGTTTTACTGTATACACTTCTAGAGGGACTAGAACCAAACAAAAATTGTAAACGGCAATAAAGTATAAAAAGAAGGAATGTTATACTCAAATACATTACAACATGATAACAAAACAGAGTAAATAAACTACAGTCAAAACCCTTTAATACAAACCTGAAGGGACCAAAATTTTGGCTGTTTGTAATTATGAGGTTTGTATAAACAGGTATTACTAAAACCTTAAAATGTTTCTAAAATTTTGGTCATTCTGTTCATATCCACAAATCAAATAGTCTTTTCACCACAATTACTTCCTTTTACTTGAGAACTTGATATTGCATGGTTTAATGCATAAACAAAATTTTTATTGAACATTAAAGTAATTATTTCATTTCTTCTCCCATTCCAGGGGAATAAAAATTGCTTTGTATTAATGAGAACTTTGTATTAATAGGGTTTGTATTAACGAGGTTCCACTGTACTAATTACCATACTACTGTCCCTAAGATAAAATTACTGTACACAGAAGGTACCAGAGCATAATACATCATTTTCAATAAATGTATGAAATAACTGTAGGCATCCACTGAATATCTTACCAAATGTTATAAACAATCTCTGAATAGCCTTTCTAGAGAATTTTTTTTAATTTTTTTTTTTTTTATTTTTCAAAATTGGTATAGAGGCCATTAACCATAAAGTGACATCCCCATACTTCGGATCTATTCCATGCCTATTTCTACGATATTGTTTAGCAATGCATGAATATCTGTACGGTACTGCAAATTTAAAGCAGATGACAATGTTCTTACAATGCATTGTAAATATACAAATGAGCTGAAAATCTATGTAAGGAGGCGTGTCAAAGTGCTAATTTAACAGTTACAGCCTATAGTACAAGTCTCATTAATTGATATTTATATTCATGTTGTTCCTACTACTGGATGCAAGCACTGCACAAATTCACAAACACTGCTGACACATGTCAAAAATCTAGTCCAAGACTAACAAGTAAAGGATGCTTCATTCAAATGCACTGAAGCTTCCAATTAGTTGCTTCCAGCACTGGCTATGCAGGTATATACCTTATAAAAGAAATCAAACATTAAAAAACAATATAACAAACATCCACTATTGTGACTTATCACCCAACAAACCTGTACCAAATTCCATCCTCTCCAATATTTTCTGGCTACAAACACATCCTCCCTACATTATGTCTGGGTCAGGAACTGCACCATCTAGATAAATAAGTAAAATATCCCTATGCCATACATTCAAGAGGACACTACCGTATATGATTCCTAGTCCAACAATTCTGATTTTGGCTCATCACGGTTTTCTGAAATCTCACTGGGCAAATAAAGGAATATACAGACCATGGCTGATTCCACCCCAATTCTTGATTCTTTACATCACTCGTTTTATATCTAATGACTTCACTCTCAACTGGTCGTTAACACTTTCAGTCCAAATTTTTAGAACTAAAGTTTGCTGTACAAAAAAGATAAATTTTGGTTAACAGTTGTATGTACAGTGGATTCTCTATCCATCATATCTCATAGGACTGACAAAAAATTTCAGTATAAGAGACACTTCAATGGATTTGGTCTTAAAATGCTGTAAAATATAGAAATGGGCTCCAGAATGTGTTCCATGGAGGCAGATATTTCAATCCATTAGGTTTCATAGTGTGACGCGTCCTGCGTCTGCTGCGCGTTGCTGTGGTCTATTGTTATTGTAGTCACTGTAGTGGGTGTTGAGGTTATGTGGCTTGGCGTGCTCCGGATAGCTCAGTTTAAGTTACTTTCAGGGTTAACCAACCATCGTGATTTCACAAATAACTCACTTACTCAGTCAACTGTTGATTTATTTTTACTTTAACTTTGACAGACGTTTGGATTCTGTAAGTTTCTTACAAAAGGCGGTTATTTATCAAGCACAAATAAACCCGTCAGCTGTCCGGCGTTACCATGTCTGACCTTAAGTTAAACAAAAAACAAGGTAGGCCTAATGATGAAACACTTATTCGTACCAACTGCCCTACAACTAACGACCGCC
Source organism: Medauroidea extradentata (assembly GCA_003012365.1). Lineage (NCBI taxonomy): Eukaryota > Metazoa > Arthropoda > Insecta > Phasmatodea > Phasmatidae > Medauroidea > Medauroidea extradentata. Next base: position 34,703 of record PNEQ01002104.1, on the reverse strand, counting down.
TCGGGCCAGCGCCCGGCACCAACTGTCCTACAACACCGCTACCGCCTCGGGCCAGCGCCCGGCACCCACTGTTCTGCAACTTGCGACCGCCTCGGGCCAGCGCCCGGCACCCACTGTTCTACCACTCACCTCCGCCTCAGGCCAGCGCCCAGCACAAACTGCTCTCTCATGGCAACGGACATGGTAACAAATAGCGCACCACGGCGGAGTGACACAACAGACTCCAATCTTCCCAAAACCAGTAAAATGACACTTAAACACATAACAAACGATTCCAAAATTTGAATACAGTGGAGCCCCGCAACTATGACAAGCGATAATTCTCGAGAATTTTGTCGTAGTTGCGTCGTTGTCGTAGTTGCGTCGTTGTCGTAGTTGCCGAAATTCCCTTTTTAACCCCTAAAAGAATTTTTTTTTTTGTTCAAGTCCGTGTTTTTCTTGCTCTAATACAGTGTATCAGTGTTACTCACATTAATAACACGGTTTTTTAAAACAAAGTAATGTTTTTATATTAAACGCTGACTTTTTCTGAAGATTTTGATATTAGATAAGCCTATAATACCCTCCCCAATTCATGTTGAAAGATAGAAATAAAATTGAAAACGGCGATGGCGCGAGGCCCGCAGCGGCACGAGTGACGAATATCGACTCGAGTGTGCTGCGCTCTGTGCAAAGTGTCGGCAACTAAAGAGCTTGTGTACTGTAGCGCATTCTGACGGAGCTATAAGTCTTAGTTTCTGAGCTGTCCACTGGGGCGCTTCATGCGCCATTAGCCTCTACGGCACAGCTCGTGCCTGACTGGCTACTGCCTGTCTGTGTAGTATAATATTAGTGTTGCGTACTGGAAATATGTTACGATTGTAAAGTGTTTAAACGCTCGATACTTATATTTCTGTTACGTTAAACGCTTCTACAGGATTGTACAGTATAATAAACCCATTTTTTTTTCTTCAAAATAACGAAAAATTTACAGTGCGCGACGTAACTTGCCGACTGCGTGCAGACCAAAATAAAAACAATACCTACCCCAAACGTATTAATTCGACTTCTCTGCTCACCAGAAAATAAAAATAAACCACAGAAATATAAACACAACTTCCTGTCGGCAAGGAAAATGAGTTGCGTGAATGTAACGCGACATATTTTTGGTGTCGGGCGTAGTAAAGTGTTGAATGTAGCAACTGTAATTTTTTAGCGCACGGTAATATATTTTCAGCGTTTTGTTACGCAAAATCACGGTAAAATGAAACTTAGTAATATTTTAATTGTACGGCATCTTTATTTTTTATTAAATAATATACAAGGTTCCTAAACATTTCTTACAAATACTTAATCAAAACCGTAAATAAAATCGTAATCCAATATAATCGCGCATAAAGGTTGTCAATAATCACTCCAGTCAGTTCCAAATAAAATCCAAAGTCGAAATCCAATAAAATAAAGCCAAGAAACTTATGCAATATCACAAGATGTATCCAAAAACCAAGCTACGCGCGAACTGTGTAAACACACAATGGCAAGGGCAACGCACGAGACAAACAAAGGGTTTTTTTTTGTGTCGCCCTCTCATTTGCTGACCTTGCTCGGAATCACAAAGGAGGGTATAAGGCCGTGCTAGAATCACAGTAAGAAATAACCGTAAAAATTGAACAAACACTTTTGAGAGATGCATGCTACAACACACCATACCGCTACTTAGCCCCCGTAAGACCGTAACAGGGATAGAAACCTGTCTATTCTTACGGTGCGGTTACAGTTATTTTCATACGGCTACTTTACTGTCGATGTAGCACGGGAAGGGCTGAAGAGGAAAACATGAGCTGCTTGGCTATCACTGTTGCTACGCACGCAGTCGATGTACAGAGCAAGCTATAGGCTGTTCACGGTAAAGTGAACACTTTTCAAAACTATTTCCATGAGAACAGCAATCAATAAATATATTTTGTAGTGGTCGCAGACGTAAAATTTCAGTTGAGTTTAAAATATACGCTATGTCTAATATAAAAACGGAAATGTTTATCATAAATATGCGACGGAAGAATGCAAATCGGCCGAGAGAAAACAGTAACTAGGTGCTCAAAAGTGTTCATTTTACCGTGAACAGCCTTTACGCGTAGGCTGTAGACAGTGCGCGTGGTGTGAGTAGGAGCAGAAACGGAGAGGGAGAAAGAGGATGGAAGAGAGATGCGTCATCACGTTACCTGCTTATCTTCGGTGTTGTGTGCACAGTCTAACTTACCAGGCGCGTTGCCTACCTATCCAGGCGCGCTGCGCAAATGTATTTCAGGAGACGTTTTTAGAGTTTTTCGCCGATTTTTTTTCTTTAATAGCTGCGACTTATTTATTAACGGACACCACCTCTATTATTATGCACGCTTACAGACGTATTTTAAAACATCATTCCTACTTTAAATAGTATTTTTAATACATGCACTTTTCGATTTTAAT